>WSYH01007865.1:0-31386 GCA_036426205.1 Ascaphus truei | reverse complement strand
CCCTGCTGACTGCAAGACAAAAGTGCAAAGGTTTAACCCTGTTTGGAAAAAGTTCCATGACTGTCTTTTTTTAACTCAATCTAAATATATAATTATGCAGTGCATGGTGAAGAAAGCCCTCCAGGTAAATCACTTAAAATAATAACTGTGAACATAAGTTACCTTTAGTAGTGTAAGTATTTCAATTCATTGTTTCACATGTTCTCTTCATCAAAAGAAAAAGCGTATACATTTGGAAAAAAATTGGTTTTCTTCCTCTATTGTGTACAATGGTGTTGACAAAAGTGCTGTTACTACAGTACATTATGAGGGGAAACATTCTTTGGCATCGATGAAACATAATAATGGTCATATTGAAAATGCAAGATCTGCTGCAGTTCCTAGCATGTGGAAATAATTGCCAATCTGATTTCGTATGTAGCTGTGTGTGGTGTGTGTGTCTATATATATATATAGTATATATTATATATATAATATCTATATATAGTATATAGATAATATAATATATATAATATATATATAATATATTATATATATATATATATATATTAATAATATATTATGTATGTATGAATGTGTGTATGTATGTATGATATGGTGTGTGTGTTATTTATAATGTGTCGTGATATAGATATATATATATATATATATATATAGATATATAGGCAGGAATAATGAGTTCTTAGTATAGGTGATATCTTTTTATTGGACTAACAATTTGGTTCATAGACAAGCTTCGAGAGTTATCCTCTTTCTTTCAGGTCTGCCAATACCGTATAAAAGGATTTCATGGATAAAAACAGTGTAACCTTATCTACAGTAAAAATATCTGTTTTTTTCCCCTCTCTCACACTGTTTAGCCATTGAATCCTTGTATAGCAGTTATTGCTGACCTGAAGATGAGAGGATAACGCTTGAAAGCTTGTCCTATGACATATATAAATTTTAGTCCAATAAAAAGGTAATTGACCTAATACTGAAGAACTCATTTATTCTGCCACATCGCAACTGGACCTAACACGGCTATTTTCTGCTTATATATATAATATATATATATTTTTTTTTTATTTTTGAATATATATATATATATATATCTAGATATATATATAATATTATAGATATTAGATATGTATATATATATATATATTCATGTAGGGGTATCAGTACCGTGAAGCCGAGCTTCAATAATATATTTTTTTGATTATATTATTATATAATATATATATAATATATATATATTATATAATAGATACATATATATATATATATCAATATGCAATAATGAAATGCAAAAATGAGCACACGTGCCACCTTTTGCTCAAGCTTCAGATCACATGAACAACCCTTAAGCCAATGCATGCTGCCTTTAAACCACCAGCTTTTAACAACATGGCTTGGGAGATTGCAAAGCCAATAAAACCCCTCACAGACAAGGACTTTTTGACATGTGGCCTCTTCAGTGGTTTGTAGATGGCTTTGTGGTTTGAGACTGAGAGTAGGTCTTCACCACAAATTATTAAGATTATGGTGGGTAATAAAAAAAAGTGAACATAAACCCTCCACAGTAGTTTTAAAGGCATATAGCAAATGGAAAATATTATTGTTTGCTCATTTGCCTAGCCTGACAGGTCTGCACCCGTCTCTCACCATACACCCAAGCACAATCACTTCAACTGCAGTAAGTGATTATGGGAAATGGAAAATGAAAAAGGGAGCCTACTGGTTTGCATATCCTCCAGTCTATGTCTAAAAGCTGGTTTAAGCAGCATGCAGTGGCTTAAGGGTTGTTCAGGTCATTGACCATGAGACCCAAAAGTGGCACTGTGCGCGTATTCTGGAAAGCCAGAGGATCACGTGGTTATGGACGTAGCTCAGATACAACTGCGAAACACTTTATTCGGCTCGGCTAGTCCCACGAATTGGGTATACCCGGGGTATGAGGTTTGTGACCTGTTTTCTAGACCGAGTGCATTGGGGTTATTTCCAGGCAGGGATGAAGCATTTTATTGCCGCTGGCATGGCTGCCAATTATGCCACAGTATATATATATATAACATTGCATTACATCAGAACTTTAGCCATCTGGTCGACACGCGAAGGAATTGCAGCCTATTAAATCTAATCAGTATCTTTACGATAAGCCGCCCGTCAGCCAGGCAAAAACCCAGGCTGGGAAGGCCAAAAAGCACGGTGGCTTTTCGGAGGTGAGGAGCGGCGATTCCAGGTATCTGCCAGGTACATACTGGGTATTTGATCGAATAACGTGTGTCGGGCAGTGAGTGCCAACTCGCCTCTTTTCTAAGCACGGCACAAGATCTGTTTCTTTCTAGTTTTTGAGGGAAACAGGATACAGGTACAGTCTTTGGTAGGAGGTGTAGGTGTCTCTGGGTGTGCCTCAGTATTCAGGAAGGCGAAAAATTCTCCTCAGAACCATTACAGGGGCGGTTACAGAGAGGGTATCACGAATCCAGGGAAAAGGTGGAAAGGAAAAAGCAGTGTATGCGGGTGGTAAGATAGTCTTGGGGGACAGACCATCTGTGGGCAGAACAGAGGGGGAGACAGCAGACTAATCCATTTGGGTGGAGAAAGGTGGGGCTGCCATGGCAACTCACAGGAGTGCCTGGGGAGGAGGAAGCTGCCCAACATGTATTCAAAATGGTAGCATCTTAATGCAGCAACTGTGGGAAGGGGGAAATGGCCTCGGTATTATCACACAAAGCATTGGATTTGCATTATAGAACCAAACACATACAGCTGACATAAGCAGGCTGACAGCAGGCTGCAAGGACAAGAGGGGGGGGTGAGACAGAAATGCAGACACGGGTATTCTGTTCCAGACACTCCCCGTCTGGATAGTAGATACCACATAGGTGGCTATGTGGAAACATAGTGCAGACATCAACATAAACATAATATGCAAAGTCCATGTCCAATAACGAGGTGGGGCTGATACCAGCCGGCACACTGGTGTTGAAATCCCGTGGCCAAAGTCTGTTAGCAAAGGCGTTGCGAATGGATGAACCGCTCCAGGTTTGCTGTTCACCACAAATGCTCTTCTGTGAAAGTCTCTGCATGTTTCTCTGTCAACTTTTGAGAGAACAGTCCCTTTGACTCTGTAGCTTTCTCTACAGGTGCATAAACTCGTGGACTGTGCCAGTCATGGTATGTCATCCCATCACATGGGTTTGGCGGGAGGAGATGGCTTTAGGTTCCTTGCGAAGGATTAACGTCCCGGGAAGGACGATCGGAAAGTGTCTGGTACAGTAGGAGGGTGTCGTCGGGAGACTCCCGGAGTTGAGCGCTACGGTGGAACAATACCCGGATTTGATCGGTTCTGAGGGTGGTAGGCCCCAGGTGATTGGAGGTGGTACCGACATTCTCCACTTTTCATTAGAAGTGCTGCTTTGCGTGGCCATAAGGAATATCTTTTGGGTGAAGGCCACAAAGTTGCCTTTTGATCTCCGGCTCCCTTTTGTGTGGTTGTGCGGAGCGACGTGAACCTAGAGATGACAGGTCCTCTATTGTTCAGGAAGGCGTCTTTTTGTGAACGGACTGGTAGTGGAGTCACCCAACTGTGAGTCAGTCATTTAGAGAGCTCATTGACGTTAACTTCGGGAACCTCTATCTTCCCCTGATGGTGTTGCTTGCATCGTTCCTTGTGGTCTGGAACGCTGTGCACGTAGTCATCGGTACAGTTTCTCTTGCAGAGAACATTCCGTGTTGTTTGGTGAAGACGCTTTTGTGTTCTTGTTTAACTGACCATCGGGAGGTTATTTTCTCCCTGGGACGTGACGAAGACGTTCTTTTTGCCTATTAGATCCTTAGGAAATGTCATCTGTGGCTGTCTCTTTTTAGATGTGTGGAGGTCAGTCCTTTTGGACACTGTGGCTTCAACTGTGGGGCGGCAATCTTGTGAGGCGGTGCCAAGCCGTGAGCAGGTTGGGTGCTATGTGGCTCTTATACTCTGTGGAGACGAACGACTGTAGTCTGTAGTTTTGTGCCATTAACTCTCGGGATTTGTCTGGATTGTTTATTGTTTTTTGGGACTCCCTTTGGAGGTTTTCCATTCTCTTTCGGGATGGGAATCGAACTCATCATCCTAGTCGTCTGGATGCTGAGCATCCTAAGCCATTGTCGATCACATCGACGTGAGGATGTCTTTGTTGGCCTCAGGGGTAGGACTTTGTCCTTTTTCCTTCACTTGGCCTTCGGTCCACTGGAGATGGCCAAGACATGGTTCAGAGAGAGATGTGTGTCCACATTCTGTCACCAACGTTTCTGCGGGCATCCAACGTAGTGCTTGCCTTGCTTCTGTACTTGTTTGGTGCACGAGTTGCCCACTATCCACCATTCCTAGTTTTGAGATACTTTGGGCGCTATGGGTCATGTGGGGTCCGTTATGCTGTTACGGACTTTTTACTCCTCGATTATGTCCCTACCGGGAGCAGCAGCTAGGAATCTTGGTGCCTTTTCTACTAAGGGTCTATCGGTTGTGTTTGGCTATACTTGAGGTGGAGGGGTAATGGCAGTGCCACGTCTGTGTGGGGAATCTCGGTCCCTTTGTGGCCATTGGTTGCACTCGATGAGTGGTGGGGAAGGGGCATGTTCACTTGCCGTCTATTGAGCCATATGGTTGTCGTGTTTGTAGCCATTCATCTTCTCCCTGTGTCTCCAATTCGCCCGGCGCAACGTTCATGAAGTGTAAGGAGAAGCACCAGAATTGTATGTTAACATGTCGAAAGAACTCTGACCTGACCAGCGACGGTTTCTCTGGTCGTCGAGGATTGCGTAATCCGAAGAGCCTTCTCGGTGTCCCTGGGGGTGCACTTCTGCCAACGAGGCATATTTTGGAGCAGGAACATTTTGTCACCTTCTTTTCCGCATACCTCAGTGCGCTGAGATGGACGGATTGTTGACTTTCTCTTCGTTCTCCCGCCATGCTCCGCTACGGAGGATGGGTTCTTGAGTGGTGGAGTGTCCTCGCCTTGGGTATTGTAACGCTGTCACGTGCTGTCACTTTCGCACACTGGGCACAAGTGCACACTTACAGTCCCTGGCTAGGTGAGGGTGGAACCGCGCACTTGAAGCAAAACTCCGAATTCTCCAAGTAGTCTCTTGCGTACTCTAGGGACTTATATGAAACAAAGCTTGTGAGTGGGTGTGGCTTTCTGTGTATGGGACATTCCCTGTTTGGGTGCCTTGGTTCCTTGTCTCCGGCGAAGACTGATCGGGAGTAGTTTGGGTCGTGGGGGGCACGTCCGTCCGCGGGCCGAGATGGGTGTTTGGGGGTTACCATATCTGTCGCTGGTCTCTCGTTCCTCGGGTGTGCTTGACTGTATGCCGTTTGCGCACCTAAGAAGAAGATGGGGTCGTTCCTTCATCCCTTGCTGCTTCGCGAATGAAGCTCAAGAAAACTGAGAAATGGGGGTTTAGACGACTTGCTTCTCCCTTTTGTATTTGTTGGAGCTTGTGAGATCCATTTTTTTGGAGGTTGAAGGGTAGCTTCTCCAGGATGGTTCACTCCACGAGCTGAATCAGGGCGGAGACCTATTAAGGAATGGTCTTTCATGCGAACTCCAGTTCTTGCAGCAGGTCCCCGAGCTCTCGTAACTTCGAGTAGTCTTTAGTTGTGATCTTGGGGAAGCTTCGATTATTTGAAGAGTGAAATCCTCGACTGCTTCGGGTGCCATAGGACTCTTCAGCCTTTCCCAACACTAGGTCAAGACTACTTGGGGGGTTGGTGCGCGTTTGTTTGGCTGAAGTCTCTGCGCTTGCTCCCTGGATACATCCCCAGGAACTTGACTGAACAGTTGAGCTTTCCCTGCTGAGAAGTCCAAGCTGTCGATTGCGTCTTTGAACGTGAACTTCCACGTCGGTAGTTCCTCAGGGCGGTCGTCGACAGTTGATGAGTCCTGCGTGCACACAGTCAAGCGGATCATGTACTTGGCTATGTCTGTCAGACCTGAGACATTGGCGCGTTTGTCGTTGAGGTAGTTGATGGGACGGTCTGTGTGTGCGGTGACTTTCATTGGCGTGGACGCGTGATGGTGCTGGCCAGTGTGAGGGGCTGTTTTCTCCGCGGGTGGGTGTACGGATGCGAGATGTTGTGGTGCATCGTGTGAGATGTGCGCGCTGGAGTGTGGATCCTATTGTGGCTGTGGCTATCCCAGGCAGCATGCACCGTTGCAGGAACAGCATCTGCTCCGTGGGCCTAGCAAGTCTTCGGTGATGTCGTGGGAGTCGCTCCCCCGTGTTGAGATGGTGCGCTGGTGTTCACAATGAAGAGGACTCTTACCATAGTCTTCAGTGCGTTTGGATTGGATCCTCGAGGCAATCCGTCTGTAAGGTTGTCCCCCGCGTCCTGTTTGCGCGGCTGTCTTCTAGGACTTCGGCTTGGGATATGGTAGGCAGGATCGGAGTCTTCCTCTTTGCTGTAGTAGCATTCTAGATATCCACGTCCATTCGGCCTTGTCTGCGTGCAGCGGCGGGCAATTGGCAGGCGCGGTCGTGCGGGTAGCAGCAGGAGCAGCGGCGGTTGCTCCTCCTCTTCTACGCGAGCTTTTTCTGCCTTACGGTGCCTCTTCCGACCGTATTCGGCCCTGGCACGTGCGGCCTCTGCGGTAGCTCGCGCCTTGTAGCGCTTGCGCTGGACGGTTGGATTGCGCTGATCTTGCTGACCTTGAGAGTGTTCTGGTGTGCTGGAGCGCTGTGTGAGCAGTTTCCAGCAAAAGGTCCTTTCTGGTCTTCGGCCCTCAGTGACAGTGGTCTGCACGAAGCCGTCGCGCTCCCGCGTCAGTTGCCTCCTGCTGGTCATGTTCGCTGAGGCCTGCCGGTTAATTTTTTAGGATGCCGAGATATGTTTGTGACAGGATTGGTAAAGTTTGTGACTTGACCTCAATTGGGCTATAGCTTGCCTTATTGTTTCTCTGATCACTAGTAATGCACACGTTACATATTTCACGACCAGTGTCCCCCAGGTTCTCTAACCTTCGCGGTGTGCTTCAATGTCACCAATTTTTCAGGGCCTTTTGTGTCAGTGGACTGTCCGTTTGGGCCTTGCGCTGCTGCACTTGGCAGCGGTCTCTGTGTCTGAGTGATCGCTTTCCTGCGGGAGTCTGGTGAGGCTCTGAGTTTCATGCTGTAGGTGTGTGTAGGCCTTTTGCCCAGTGGCGTGTGGGTGCAGTCTTTTTACCTGTCAGCGATGGGCGTCTGTCTCAGATGATGCCGAGCGGTGTCCTGCAGCGTGCAGTGGTGGGCAGCTGTACTACAGGGTTCCCTTGGCTCTGACCCGTTGTCTGGCGGGTGTCGGCCGGTGGCGTGGCGTTGATGGCGCTTGGCTTTGGGAACGTGCGCAGGAGTAGGTTGGAAGGTGGCGTCCTCACTGTGGGGCTGAGCAGCGGGTGGACTCAGACAGAGAAAAAGGCAGTTTAGAGGTATGTGAGAGAAGCAAGTGGGAAGGAGGAGGTGCTGTGCAGCGGTTGAGGTGTGAGGGAAGGCTGGGCGTGTGTGAGCAGTTTGAGTTACTAGGTGTGCTCCTTTGTTGCTGTAGAGGTGCCTTGTAAGGTCTGTAGCTGCTTGCATGTACTGCTTTAGAGGTGCTATGTGTATAATGGAGTCTGGAGTGGCAGATCGTAAGTGTCTGTAAGGCACACGATTATCTTTTCACTATTCTGGAAGCCAGAGGATCACGTGGTTATGACTTAGCTCAGATAGTGCCAACTGCCCTCTTTTATAAGCACGACAAGATCTGTTTTCTTTTCTTAGTTTATTGAGGGAAAACAGGATAAGGTACAGTCTCTTGTGTAGAGGGTGTAGGTGTCTCTGTGTGTCAGTATTAAAGGGAGGTGAAAAGATTCTCCTCAGAGCCATTACAGGGTGTTACAGAGAGGTACTCACAATTCCAGGAAGAAGGTGGAATTGTGGAAAAGGAAGGAAAGGAAAAAGCAGATGTAGGCTGGGTGGTTAAGAATAGTCTGGGGAACAGACATCTGTGGGCAGAACAGAGGGGGAGACAGCAGACTAATCCATTTGGAGAAAGGTGGGCCTGCCATGGAATCACAGGAGTTGCCTGGGGAAGCTGCAACATGTAATCAAAATGTAGCAATTAATGCAGCAAACTGTGGGAAGGGGGAAAATGGCTCTGTATATCACACAAGCATTGGATTTGCATGTAGAACCAAACAACATACAGCTGCCACTAAGCAGGGCGAAAGCAGGGCTGCAAGGAGCAGGGGGGGGGGGGGCGTGAGACGAAATGCAGACAGGGGTATTCCTGTTCCATGACAGTGCTCATTGCATGTCATTCCCAGAATCCCGTGTGCAGTGGAAATGCTGTGTGCTGGGTGATATGGTGAAAGGCAGGGTTGCACACCTGTCTAAGGCCGAGTCCATAGAAGGAAAGGCAGTGCTGAGCGTGCTCGCGCTGAGCCCCTGCATCCTCAATGAGGATGCCTTTAGAGGGGCTCATGAGAGCAGTCCGCAGGCGTGTGTGTGCTGGAGTTTTCAGCCGAGCGCCCAAGCTGTTTTCAGCGCGCTGTCGGCTTAAAAACATCCAATCAGACATGGAGCTGATAGTGCGTCGGGGCGATGGCCCAGCGACGTCCACTGCCCCGCCTCCCTCAGTCTCCCCCGCCTCCGATGCCGCCCGCATGGCATCCCTTGCATGGGGCATGAAATCGTGACAGATTTTAGCAGGCGAGCCTCAGCCTTCAGCGCGGCTCGGAACTCCCCACCCCTTCTATGGCCCCAGCCTTAGACATGCAAATGAGCAAACAGTTAATATTTCCATTTGCTATATGCTTTACTGGGGGTTTTTGTCATTTTTTTTTTACCCCCCATAACGTGAATAATATATACACACACCCGCACACGTTATGGTGGGTAAAAAAAAAGTGACAAAAACCCTCCACAGTAAAGCATATAGCAAATGGAAATATTACTGTGTGCTCATTTGCCTGTCTTAGACTTAGATGTCTTAGGATTGCAGCCTGCTTTTACACATTATCACCCAGCACACAGTGCTTCACTGCAGCAGGGATTCTGGGAAATGACATGCAAATGAGCACACAGTGCCACCTTTTGCTTTAAAACCTTATAACATGGTCCCTGCATTCCACAGCTTTGAGCACGCTTGGGTAAAGATGCATAGCCAGTAAACCACCCACAGACAGCCGTTGACCGTTAAGGGGCATCAAGGGTGGGGGGGTCCATCACACACACACACAACACACACACACACACACACACACACACACACACACACACACACACACACACACAACACACACACACACTCACACATCAAACCTCACCACAACACACTCCCACACTCACACTTCACACACACATAATAGGGATTCGTGAAAAATGCTTAACTCCCCTGAATGCGTTGTTGTGTGAAACAAAACTTTGATGCAGCTTATATTGAAGTAATACCGTATTGTGATTAATGCTCACTATTGATTTCAGAGAGATTGTACATAAATCTGGTACAAGTCTTTTTGATGTACAAGGAAGGTCATAAGTACCAATGCTGATAGCCCTTATGATGTTCCGATATCTCAAGTGTGAGATTGGGCTATGGCTCATCAAGCAACACTTGGACCCAGAAGGGGGTGGTATGACCCATATGATCACTAGGGCCGTGGCACAGCTTTCCCGCAGACCCACGGCTAGAGTTTTCCTGCCTCCCCCAGCCGCCCCTGTTGGCAGCATTGCGAGCAATCCTTCTTTCCTTACACACCCCTACGCTCCTCACCCCTCAATTCTCCCCGTTCTAAACACTCACCCCCCCCCCCGCAGGCAGCGCAAGCGGCAAACCCAGGCGCCGCGACCGGACCTACGAGGACCCGCGCATGGGAGACGACGTTCGCGGACTAGGACGACAACGAACAGAGGTTACAAGACAAGCGGGAAAACACAGCGCACCGCTGTAAAGACAAAGAGGAGGACACCACAAAGCCGACGGGAAGATAATGCCGAAAACACGGGGAAAGGAAAAAAGAAAAAGATGAACTTAAAGGAAAAAAGCGAAAGAAAATAGAAGCGTAACGAGAAAAAAAGACAAGAGAGCAAGAGAAGCACATCCCCCTCTCTCATAGTCACACATCCCCCTCCTTCAGATCCTCACCAGTCCCCTCTCTCATGCCTCACCTCTCCTAACCCGTCTCATTTCCCACCTCCCCCTTTCAACCATCCCCATCTCCCCAGCCTCCCTCTCCCCATCCCCAGTCTCACTTTCCCAGCACACACAGCCTCTCTCTCTTATCACTCCTCTCCAACCCTCCTCCTTTCTCTCTCGATATTCTTTCTAATATCTCCTCTCTCAGTCCTCTTCCCTCTCCTCACCTCTCCTCTCTTCCTTTCCTTCCCCTCCCCCCCCGTTCTTTCCCCAACCCCTCTCCCCTTACTCCCTCCCCCCTTACATTTCTTCTCCATATTTTTATTTACGCCGTGTGCTTTCTAAAGTTATTGCTCCTTATCACCTTAATTTTCTGATCACTTATTTTTTCTTTAACTTTTAAAAATCATAACAATATGCTGTTCGACAATGAGGCAGCTGTAGACCATAATCACCGTTAACCTTGTGGCTTTCTGCTCAAACTACTGTACTTATTTTAGGTTTCAAAAAACAAAGCAAAGCTTTTTTTTTTTTAACGAGAAACTTTAAAACTTTATAATACTTCTAAGGTACAAAGAGCATCTTTTTCCTAGCAAGAGTGTTTTCCTAGGCTTCTGAAGTTCTGAAAGCTTGTGTTGTACTTTTTAAAATTCTTTACCATATAACCAATTTCAACACCACCAGAACATTTTTCAATATCAATATCCATGTATGAAGAAGTATGTGAACCTTTAGATTCAGATTTGGGATACTAGGAACAGAAGTTCCTAGTGCACCGTGCTCAGCTGTAGGGAGTCTCAGGCAGCCAATTAGTATACAGTATACCCCTCTAAATGAGGGAGGAAAACAGGTAACACCACTCTCTGCAAATGTTATGTGAACAGTGTCTCTTTCATACTCTCTAAGATGTGGGGAAAACTGTGCTTGTGTGAGGGAGAGTCAGTAACAAATCTCTGACCTCCCAGTATACAGTATATACATTTCCCCTGGAGAGAAGACACCAAAGTATATGAATCCCAAAGCGTAATGAGTAATGGGGGTACTCACAGTAGAGTAGTTGTTGTCGGTGTGGTGAATCCCACGGAGTGACATCAAGTTGAGAAGGCAAACAACAGGGAACCTCACGGAAGAAAAATCTCGAACGCGTTTCAAGGCGTCGCCCTTTATCAAACGTTGATAAAGGCGACGGCCTGAAACGCGTATCGAGAGTTGTAACTTTTTAACCTATCCCATGCCATGATGTCTACCATGGAATAAAGGACTTTTATACCGGTATCTAGCCCCCTCATTGCTGCATTGCTGTGCTCCGTTTTCTTCCGTGAGGATATCCTGTTCTTTAGATTCAGTATCTGGTGGCAGCCACTTGAGCAGTAATTACTTCAACTAAGCATTGCCTGTAACTGCTAGCCAGTCTCTCACATCGGTTTTGAGGAATTTTAGCCCATTTCTCCTTACAGAACTGCTTCAGCTCATGACCCACTTTCGGTTCAGCTTCAGCTCATGGACAGAATGGCCTGACATTCTCCTCTAGAATCTTCTGATACATGCACAATTAATTGTTGTGCCAATGATGGCAAGCTGTCCAGGTCCTGACGCAGCAAAGCTGCCCCAAACTATCACACTCCCATCACTATGCTTGACAGTTGGGCAGACATTCTTCTGTTCAAACGTAGTGTTTGGTTTTCGCCAGACATAACGTTTCTCATTGAGGCCAAAAAGTTCTACCTTTGACTTATCTTGTTCTTTTTAGCGAGCAGTGGTTTCTTCCTGGCTATCCTTCCATGAACATCATTCTTGTTCAGTCTTTTTCTGATAGTTCAGTCATGAACACTGACATAAGCCAAGCGAGAGTGACCTGCAGATCCTTGGATGTTACTCTTGAGTTCTTTGTTACTTCCTGAATGATTTGTCAGTTTGTTCTTGGAGAGATTTTGGTAGGACTGCTCCCGGGTAGAGTGACTGTGGTCTTGAACTTTCTCCATTTGTCTGACAGTGGATTGGTGGAGCTCTAAATCCTTAGAAATGGTTGTGTAACCTTTTCTAGACTGATGAGCATCAATAACTGCTTTTCTTAGGTCCTCAGATATTTATTTTGATTGTGGCATGACGTGTTTCTACACACCTGTATGGTGAAGACCAAACTCACAAAGTTTCTAATCTTTATATACAGTAGGATGTGGCCTCCTAAACTCACCCCTGAAGATCTGTAGGTACCTCATTATTTAAAAACCTGATTCTAATTATCCCCTTTAATGTAGCTGATATAACCAGGGTTTTGCTTACTTTTGTACATACCCTGACTCTTAATTACTCATTGTTTGTCTAATTCATTCATCTTTTTGTTCCAAAAGACATGGAATTGGTTAATATAAACCCTATTGAATATTTAAGAAAAGACTGGTTTTGATACAAGAAAGTTATCATGGAAAAACAATGGAATTTCCGTAATTAATATTGGGGTTCACAAACTTTTTCTCGCCACTGTAGTTAAATTTACTGTCATTAAATAGTTGTTAGCTGTTAATTTGAATGTGAAATTTGAGAGTCCCCTGTTACATATACATATACATATATATATATTAACAGAAAGGAAAAAAAGATTCCCAGCACTCTTCAGTCGCTTGAGGAGGACTTTTCCCAAACACAGTCTTTCTTCTTCTGACCACTTGGTCATGAGTTTTTCCATGCATTGGGCGATCTTTTCTTCCCTGAGTTTAGGGTGACCACCTGCATCGGATTCAGTATCCATGATCACAGGTGGTTCAACCTGGACAGAGTTTATATCCATTCTGATTGACCCCTGGGCATCTTAACTTGGTAGTTGGCAGACTTCTTGTCTCAAATATATATATATATATATATATATCTATTATATATAGTAGATATATATATATATATATAATTATATATATTTTTTTGTTTTAAATATGTGATTACTCTAGGTTGTCTTACCATATATACCTTAGATAACCAGCTTGTTTGACCTATACAGGTTAATATACTTGTAAGAGACATGTGCAGAGGTACAACCAGGTAGACAGATTTGGGGGAAATTAAACCATGGCTTTGTTCAGCCCATCACTTTAAACAATGCAGAAACCACACATGCAACCCCGCTTTATTTGGTGGTTCCTCAGTATATGAGGTGGGGGCCCAAGTTCGTACAATATAATAACCCCCACATATGTGGGGCCAGTAAGGAGGGGGAGCACCAAAACAGGATATGTATAACAGTTTATAGATAAATGGAACAGGCATAAACACAGGTTTACAATACTCATGTGACCCTTATAATTAGGGCCACCACATAACACAGTGTTTTTGTTAACCTCTAACTGATAACTAGCAATGTACCTATAAGTGTATGGTATAGTCAATTTAGCTGAGATAACTATTCTGCTGATCAGGCAGGATTACGGTAGGTCATAGTTATACCTCGTTGATGCTCTTTTGTTCAAAATTACCAGTTGCAGGTCTGTGCCTATCTTTTACACTAAAGATAGTGTTAAAGAGTAACCTCTCCTTCTGTGCAGAGAAAATTCCCTCTTAGGGAGAGCAGTCTGCTGAGCTTTTCCTCTGGGCTTGCAGTACTCACTGTGGTGTGTCACTGTGCTTTCTTCACTGTGCAGCAGCTCACCAGTCTCTGTCAGGCATGTGCAGATGGCATCTGCAAGCAGCCTCACATTCTAAAATCCATGCAGATCTGAGAGTTACAAGATGGCTGCCGCCCCACAACCGACTCAATGTTTTCTCTCTCTCAGTCCTTACTTGTAAGGGCTAACTCACTTTCCCAGGCCTTATCTGGGAGGATAAACCTCTTTTCAACCTATAAAGTCCAAAGAGGTGCCTGTAAGCAGTGGGCCCTTTATGTTAGTGTCTGGGTTGTGTTTGCTGAGGGGCCAGCCTCTGGCAGGTTCCAGGGTCCGCTGTGCCCTGAAATAGAGGTCTAGTTCCTGGTGTCTTGATGTTAGCACAGCCCTTTGCTCAAAACATCGTCGCTTTTGGCAACACAGTTGTAACTGTGCACAAGAGTTTCTCTTCTGCAGTTACAGTAGGCTTTTCAACATGACTGATTTGCCAAGTGAAGACTGGTTAATTGATGTTGCTGCAATTAACCAGCTCCCTGATGGATTCTTCAGACCACTTCAGGCTTTCTATTGATGCCTCCTTTAGACAGGGTTAGGTTCCAGTTACATACCTCCCCTTGTTGTGGGTAGCTTGGGCTAGCCACGGCTGAAGCCCATTCTTCCACTCTCACTCGAGATATACTTTCGGCTCGAATGAGAATGGCTGGAGGAAGAGAACCCTCAGTCACGCTGTGATTGGAGCCCTTTCTCCATGTTACAAATGTCTCCTCAAGAAGGTGCTTGAAATCAGCACTCTTCAGTCGCTTGAGGAGGACTTTTACCAAACACAGTCATTCTTCTTCTGACCACTTGGTCATGAGTTTTTTCATACATTGGGCGAACTTTTCTTCCCTGAGTTTACGGTGACCACCTGCATCGGGGTCAGTATCCATGATCACAGGTGGTTCAACCTGGGCAGAGTTTATATCCATTCTAATTGACCCCTGTGCCATCTTAACTTGTAGTCGGCAAACTTCTTGTCTTGATGTATTACCTCTTTTACACTGACCGATTCTTCAATGTGTGGGTAAATCCCAATTTATGTCTGGCAGGGTGTCTCTGCTATAGTAGCACCATTTTAAATCTACTTCAATATGAAGGGACTCCAGTCTACAGCTTTCTTATTCATCACGGGCCAAACCCCAACAAGCATGACCCCCTCATCAGTAGAGAGGTAATTTGTGTTTGTTTCAGGATATTTACAGTAAATTTCGGTACCTCCGTTTGGTTGTAGTTTTCACACCTAACCGTTACCTGTGGTCTCTCTTTTTTGTAGCTGACAAACCTGTAGTCATGTGCCTGTTTCCCTTGCAAAGATGAGTAGACAACTAGTGTTGTATCTTAAGGGGCGTGATCACCGATACAGTTCTGCCTCATTGTAGCCAAAGACTTAACCCTTATAGAGCCTACTGTAGTGCCGACGATTATTCTAAAACAAATCTGGGGCAATCTCCAAAAAGACCCAGGACATGCTGGGTACATGCTGGGTACATGCTGCAATATTTCACACATTTCTGCAGACAGACTAATGGCTCATCGGATTAACAGCGGGGGTCCCTGGCAGTCCCATTCAAATTGAATGGGACTGCCAGGAACCCCTGCTGTGTTAATCCGATGGGCCATTAGTCTCTGCAGAAATGTGTGAAATGTTGCAGCATTTACCCAGCATGTACCCAGCATGTACCCAGCATATACCCAGCATGTACCTGGGTCTTGTTGGTGATAGACCCAGATTTCCAAGGCAAGTTTAAGGCAAGTGTTAGAATACTCGTCGGCATACCTGTATTTCCATTATAAGGAATCTGGATGGGCCATGTGGGCATGGTAGCATGACTGGATTTGTATTGTGCTTCTCAGTCGTAATTTGATTCTGCTTTCCTGAATTTTGTGGAAAGCCGATGGTAGCACTGAGACTCAGTCAATCAGATTTTTTTCTCTTTCAGATTTGTATTTTCTCTTTTTACAGTCTCTATAATATTCAGGGCCCCCTTGTAATCCTCCTTCCATTTACGCACTTAATCTTATCAGCTTCTCCTGACCTGGAGGATCTCTCAAAGCACAAACCAACTGGGAGCATGTAACTGTAGGACAGATCAGTTAGTGCCATGACAATGTTGCTTCATGTAGAATTGTTAGGGACAAATATATACTGTAGGGCCGTATTTACTAAACGGTAAGACACCTTCCAGTGCTGAAAGATACCTTATGGCCTATTCATTTGAATGGTAAGGTAAGGTGTCTTCCTGCACCGGAAGGTATCCTATGGCATACTGTAGCACTGCTTAATAAATAAGCCCCATAATGTCTAGAAGAGACACAACGGATCTCTATGGAGGTAGGAGGTAGTAAATAAAAGTCATATAGTGTATGGCGATATTGGCCACATTGATGACTTTAGACCCTTTAGGGGCGGGGGATAGGGGAATTGGCATAATGGCATCTATGCTAGGGTGACCAGTTGTCCCGGTTTAGCCGGGACAGTCCCGGTTTTTCATGTGCTGTAAAGGTTTTTCATGTGCTGTCCCGGTTTCCAATTAATTCTCAAAATGTCCCGGTTTTTACTTGGGGTCCCGGCTTTTGGGGCTGCGGGGACCGGAGGATGCTGACTGCCCTCCTAAGCGGGCGGAGGGTGGGTGGGGGCACAGAGATAGCAGGAGAATGCCGGCTGTGATTGGAGGATGCAGGGGGCAGGGGGGCGAGATTTGATGAGGTGCTGCAAACCGGGCCTCCCCTTCCCTCAGCACTGCCCCCCTCCCTTCTCTCCTCCAGTAAAGCAGAGCCCTCCCCTTCCTTAGGCTCCACCCCTCTGTCCCTCCCTTTAGGCTCCGCGGGCCTGCCAGTCTCTCATCTGCACTGGCTACCTATGCTGCTCCAGCAGCCCATCCACGGGCCTCAGGTAACCCACATGCTCTCTTATACACCCCTCCCAGGCACCTTACCCACCCAAAGGGGGAGAGGCCTTATTTTTATGTGTGTGTTTGCAGAGGTGGGCTTATTGTGTGTGTCACTGTGTGTGTGTGTGTGTGTGTGTGTGTGTGTGTGTCACTGTGTGTGTGCCACTGTCTGTGTGTGTGTTCCACTGTCTGTATGTGTTCCACTGTCTGTATGTGTGCCACTGTCTGTGTGTGTGTTCCACTGTCTGTGTGTCACGGTGTCACTGTCTGTGTGTGTGTTCCACTGTCTGTGTGTGTGTGTCACTGTCTGTGTGTCACGGTGTCACTGTCTGTGTGTCACTGTGTCACTGTCTGTGTGTCACTGTGTGTATCTCACTGTCACTGTGTGTGTGTGTGTGTCACTGTGTGTGTGTGTGTCACTGTCACTGTGTGTGTGTCACTGTCACTGTGTGTGTGTCACTGTGTGCCTGTGTGTGTGTCACTGTCACTGTGTGTGTGTCACTGTGTGTCATTGTCACTGTGTGTGTGTCAATGTCTCTGTTTGTGTGTCACTGTCACAGTGTGTGTGTGTCACTGTCACTGTGTGTGTGTCACTGTCACTGTGTGTGTGTCTCACTGCCTCTGTGTGTGTGTCACTGTCACTGTCTATGTGTCTGTGTGTGGCTGTATCCTCCCCTCCAAATTCCATCAACGTGGTTGTGCGACATCACGTAATGCACATTCGTATAACAACGAGACGCTCCATGACGTCACGTGGCATCAAGTTGATTTGACACCGGGACGTATTTTGGCGCCGAGACATCACGTAATGCCACATTGCCATGGCAACATGTCACCGCCTGACGTCAGTGTCTCATTGTCATGGTAACGGGGTGCGTCACGTGATGTAATTTGTTTTATAAATAATTTTTTTAATGTGTCCCGGTTTTTCATTTTGAAAATTTGGTCACCCGACATCTATCTGAAGTACAACTCTATGTTTTTATTTTTCCAGCTTAATATCAAATGCCATTGTTTTTAACTTACCTTAACATGGATGAATTGTCCAGTTGTCCAAACATTTTGCTAAAATAAACCAATACTTTGCACCTGAAATCTACCTCTTTACAGTTTAAAGCTTTCATAAAATGGTGACTTTCTTCGTTATGATGTCTCCTTATTTTTTTTAATGGTTTGCCCTACAGTATGCCTTCAAAGTTCCCGAAGCCTTTAGAAATTCAATTACTTTCTATTCTGTCACTTTAAACACAGGTGCAATTGTCATTGTTACATTTTCTTTCCAGCTATGTTGGTATATCTGTAATGAACAGTATCCCTTGATAACATACTTGAAAAGGAAATGTACCTCTCAATCTTCACTGGTACATTTTTTTAAATAAATGATGGTACAAAGAAAAACAAGCAGACTACTTTAAGGGGTTTCTGTGGCACTCACTTTATTTAACTTCTATGCATCTTTGTTGCTCACAGACAGCATCTGTATCTTGGTGCTGTATGCAGTGAGAAGCAAAACAGTACAGAGAATACATTAAATAAAACATGTAATTAAAAGAGTAAGAGAAACAACAACCCTAGGGAACCTCGCTGGAGCTTCTGTAACTAACAAAAGCTGGTGACCTAAAATGACCGTTGTCTCCCTGTCACGGAAACTTGATTTTATTTTCACATGAACAAGCTTATATGGGTTTTGGAGCATATTAAATACACATTAAAGTATTTTATGTCACATTTAATAATAATAAAATATATATATATATATATATATATATATATAAATACACACACAAAAACAATTGATGATTATGACTGATGCTTCTCTGTGTGTTCCACCCTATATTATGTTAATTTTTGACCAATGCGCATGCACTGTAGTGCTGTTCAGTCAAAGAGCATAGGTTGCACAGCTGTTTTAGGTTTGGTGATTATGACTTTAATGCTTTTTGTATGTGTGTTCCACCCTATACATTCTGTCCCTGCTTCATTGACAACACAGAGCTTGAGAAAAGACCTTGTGATCTGAAACGTACGTCGCTCTGGAGTTTTGGTGATTGCCTGATGATTTATTATCAGTGTGCAGCGGACTTAATGTTATATATACAGGTAAATCCTGTTATAGCGCGGTCCTCGGGGTCCACCCCGAGACCACCGTGCTAGTAACGGGGTCGCGCTAATTGAAAAAAATCGACGCTCCGGTGGGGTTTTCTCGCGATATGTAAGCTGGGGTCCGGTTGCTAGGGCTGCCTGGTTACCAGGGCTTGTGACAGGTAGGCCGGACCGGCCTGTGACACACCCGCTATGCCACCTCCTCTTGGCCGGTGAGCGAGCTGCTCCTGCCCGGCTCCTCCCTCCTGGCCCTGCGGCTCCTTCCCAGATGAGATCCGCCTCCTGCCTGGCAGTGACGTGTCCCTTACCTGGCGGCTTGTGCGTGGTAAGGAGAGGTGTAGTACCGGGGAAGGAAGATCTGGGCCTGCGGTGTGAGAGGATCCGGAGAGCTGAATGGGCAGCAAGGTCCCCTTTGCGTCTCTCACATGTGTCCCGACACCCCCCCTCCTCCTGACACCCCCCCCTCCTCCCGACACCCCCCCTCCTCCCGACACCCCCCCTCCTCCTGATGCCAGCTCTGCTCTGATCTCAGCAGCCGACACCAAAGGTAGGGAGGGGGAGTGGGAGGTGTGGTATAGTGTGCTGTGAGAGTGTGTTGTGAGAGCTGTATGCTGTGAGAGTGTGCTGTGAGTGCTGTGCTGTATGGTGTGAGAGCTGAATGCAGTGTGAACAGTGTGCAGTGTAGAGTGTGTGCAGTGTGTGCAGTGTAGTGTGTGCACTGAGTGCAGTGTAGAGTGTGTGCAGTGAGTGCTGGGAGTGTGTGCATTGTGTGCAGTGTAGAGTGTGTGCAGTGTGTGCAGTGTAGAGTGTGTGGATCCCTTTTGCGGCAGTGGCAATGCTGTGTGCTGGGTGATATGTGAAAGGGGCAGGGTTGCAAAACCCTGTCTAAGGCCTAGTCCATAGAAGGACAGGCGTGCTGACGTGCTCCCGCTTCTGAGCCCCCGCCGATGCGATCCGCAATCAATGAGTAGAGCGGCCTTTAGAGGGGGACAATGTCAAGAGTACAGAAAACCAGCAAAAAAAAAAAGCGTGCTTAAAAATAGTGAATGTCTGAGTATATTTTACAACGCCTGAGCGGCCACAGCTGTTTTATCGTGGCGCGCTGGATCAAAGAGTCTTAAACAATCCAACAATCTAACTGCATGAGGAGCTGATCAGATGCAGTACGGCGGACATATATGGGACAACTGCAAGACGACGTCATCTCTAAGCCTCCCCGCACAATCACCCTCATCTCTACCCCCCAGCCTACCAGATCGCTCCTAACAGCTCGAAAGCAATGGCTAAATCAGCACTGCAATGGGGCAATTAAATAGTGCAGATTTTGCAGGCGAGCTCTCAGGCTCAGCGGCGGGCTCGGGAAACTCCCTCACCCCCATCTAATGGCCCCCAGCCTTAGACATGCCAATGAGCAAACAGTAAATATTTCCATTTGCTATATGCTTTACTGGGAGTGTTTTTGTCATTTTTTTTTTTACCCCCCCATAACGTTGAATAATATATACAACATAACATCACGGCACACGTTATGGTGGGTAAAAAAAAAAGTGACAAAAACCCTCCACAGTAAGGCATATAGCAAATGGAAATATGTACGTGTGTCTCTTTGCATGTCTTAGAACTTAGATGTCGTTAGGATGCCGCCAGCCCTGCTTTTCACACACCATTAATTTCAGCGCCTAGCAGCAGCAGTGCTTCACTGGCAGCAAGGGATTCTGGGAAATGACATTCAAATGAGGCAGCACAGTGTCCACCTTTTGCTTTAACCTTATACCTTGTCCCTGCCTTTCACCAGCTTTGAGGGCATAGTCCTGGGTAAAGATGGGCATAGCCATGTAAAACCACCCACAGACAGCCGTTTGACGCTTAATTGGGTCCATCATGTGGGGTTGGTCCATCAACACACCCACACACAGCCACACACAACACACCACCCCACACACACAACACACACACACACATCAATGGCACACACACAACACACAATAACCAACCCACCTCACAACTCACACTCACACTAACACCCTCAGACACTCACACTCACACACACATATATACGGTATTCTGCAAAAATGCCTTAAACTCCCCTAGAATTAGCTTGTTGTGTGAAAGCAAACTTGAATGCAGCTCTATTAAGTAATACGTATACTATGTGTGAATTATGGCTACTATTGATTTCGCAGAAGATTGTACATTAAATCTGTTAGTGCAATTCTTTTTGATGTACAAGGAATTCATAAGTACCAATAATGCTGATAGCGCCTTATGATGTTCCCTGCCTATCTCAGTGTTTAGATTGGGCGCTTGTGCTCATCAAGCAACACTTGGAAGGCAGAAGGGGGGGGTGGTATAGAAGACCCATATGATCACTAGGGCCGTGGGGACAGCTTTCCGCAGGAAGAACGGCCACGGCTAAGAAGAGGTTTCCTCTGCTCGCCCCAAAACCCGCACCGGCTTTTGGCAAGCATTGAAAGCGAGTCCAATCCTTCTTTTCTCTTCTCTTACACACCCCGCTCTCGCTCTCTCGACTCGCCTCATTCTATTCGGCTCCCATTTTTCGTTCTCACACTCCCCCCCCTTTCCCCCTTCTCCCGCCTCATTCCTCTACACTCTTCCCCCTTTCTTCCCTCTCGCCCTCCATACTCTTCTTCCCCTCTCTGTCTCCCTCTCTTACTCTCCCCCTCTGCCGCATGATTCACAAGCTCTTTCCCCCCTCTCTCTCATTTCTTTCCCCCTCTCACCCCCCGCACTTTCACGCTCCGCACCCGCCTTTCATTTCACCTCCCACCTCCTCCTCCCCCTCTCTCTCTCACTTCCATTCCCACCTTGCCGCTCTCTCTCTGCACTTCGGCCACCTCCCCCTCTCTCACTCATCCTCACAACCTCCCCCTCCTCTCATGTCCGTACCTCCCCCGCCTCTCTCTCATGTCTCAACTCCCCTCTCTCAATAAAGTCCTCACCTCTCCCCTCTCTCATTTCCCGCACCCAAACTCTCCCCTTTTCACACATCCCTCGATCTCACCACCTCCCCTTCTCTCTAGTCGCACCACCTCCCCCTCACTTCCGCCAGCCTCCCCCTCAACTTTCCGCCCGCCACACTCACCCTCCTCTTCTCCCTTCCTCTATGCACACTCTTCCTCTCTCTAACTTTCCTCTCTTCTCCTCTCTCTCTCATCCTCGTCTTCTCGCCATCCTTCTCTCTCTTCCCATCTTTCCTGTTCTCCTCCTCCAGTCATCCATAATCTCTCTCCGTCGCTCTCCTCTCTCCTCGTCGTCCATTCGTCTCCTCCATCTCTATCTCAGTCTCAGCTCGGCAATCCATCAGGTCCACCGCTCCGTACGAGCGGTTTGCGATAAAAAGCAATCAAGGTCGAATAAGAAATTGTCTAATAGCTGCCGTCGTCTCGAATCCTCTATCGCCTTCTCGGGCTCCCAGCCATGCTCCTCTCTGTCCTTTCCTTCCCTACTCCCCCCCCGGCTTTCTTTCTCCCCCCAACCCCTCTCATCTTCTCCCTCCCCGTCCCTCTACATTTCTTCTCCATTTTTATTTACGTACCGTCTGCTTTTCTAAAGTTATGCTCCTTATCACCTTAATTTTTCCTATGATCACTTTGATTTTTCTTTAACTTTTAAAAATCATAACCAATATGCTGTCTCGACAATGAGGCATGCTGTAGGACCTAATCCACCCCGTTAACCTGTGTGGCTTGCTGCATCAACTACTGACTTATTTTAGGTTTTTCAAAAAAAAACAAGCAAAGCTTTTTTTTTTATACGGAGAACTTTAATAACTTTATAAACTTCTCAAGGTACAAAAGAGCATCTTTTTCCCTAGCAAGTGTTGTTCCTCATGCATTCTGAAGTTCTGAAAGCTTGTGTTGTACTTCTTTTTAAAATTCTTTAACAATATAACCAATTTCAACACCACCAGAACATTTTCATAATATTCAATTCCATGTATGAAGAAGTATGGAACCTTTAGATTCAGATTTATGTATACTAGGAAAGCAAGCTTCCTAGCTGCACACCGTGACTGCCAGCTGTAGGGAGTCTCTAGGAAGCCATATTAGTATACAGTATACACCTCTAAATGAGGAAAAAACAGGTAACACCCTCTACTGCAATGTATTATGTGAACGGTCTCTTTCATATCCTCCTAATATGGGTGGAAAACTGTGCTTTGTTGGTGAGAGCATATACAATCTCTGACCTCCCAGTATACGGTATATACTTTCCTCCTGGAGAGAAGACAACCCAAAGTAATATGACTCCCAAAAGCGTAATCGAGCTAATGGTGGTAGCTCACGCTAGAAGTTGTTCTTGTTGTGCGTGAATCCCAGTTGCAATCACGTTGGAGACAAGGCAAAACAACCAGGATAACCTCACGGCAAGAAAAATCTCGACGCGTTTTCAGGAGGCGTCGTCCCATGTTATCAACTTGTAAAGGGCGACTGCCGAAACGCGTTCAATTTTTTACACTATCCCGATGCCATGGTCTACCATGGAATAAAGGAACTTTCATAACGACGTTCTAGCCCCTCATTGCTGCATTGCTGTGCTCTCCCGTTTTCTTCAGGAGGATTCTCGCTTTTCTTTAGGATTCAGTAGGGTGGCACCAATGCCTTTGAGCAGTATTATCTTTAACTAGTCATTGCCATGTAATGCTAGCCAGTCTCGCACATCGGTTTTGAGGAATTTTTAAATAGCCCTTCCCTTAAGAAACTGTCAGCTCATGACCCCACTTCGGTTCAGCTTCGCTCATGGGGGGGGGGGGGTGGGGTGACAGAATGGCTGACATTCTCCCTCTCTAGAATCTTCTGATACTGCACAAATTAATGTTGTGCAATGATGGCAAGTGTCCAGGTCTGAGCAGCAAAGCTTCCCAAACTATCACACTAGACACCCATCACTATGCTTGACCGTTGGGCAGACAAATTCTTCTGTTCCAACAGTTGGTGTTGGTTTTTTGCGGCGCAGAAACTAACGTTCTCCATTGAGGCCAAAAAGTTCTACTTTGAACTTATCTTGTTCTTTTCTAGCGGCAGTTGGTTTCTTCTGGCTATCTTCCATGAACATCATTCTTGTCGTCTTTTTTCTGATAGTTTGCAGTCATGAACACTGAAAAGCCAAGCGAGAGATGACCTGATGATCCTTGGATGTTACTCTTGAGTCTCTTGGTTACTTCCTGAATGATTGGCAGTTTGTTCTTGGAGGATTTGGTAGGACTGTCTCCCGGGTAGAGGTGACTGTGGTCTTTAAACTTTCTCCATTTGTCTGACAGTGGATTGGTGGAGGCTCTACATCTCTTAAAAGTTTGTGATACCCTTTCTAGACTGATGAGCATCAATAACTGCTTTTCTTAGGTCCTCAGATTATTTATTTTTGATTGTGGCAATGACGTGTTTCTACACACCGGTATGGTGAAGACCAAACTCTCAGCAAAGTTTCTAATCTTTATATACGTAATTGTGGCCTCCTAAACTCACCCCTGAGAAATCTGTAGGTGACCGGCGGGGGGGTCATTATTTAAAAAAGCCTGATTCTATTATCCCTTTAATGTAGCTTATATACAGGGTTTGCATTACTTTTTGTACATACCCTGACTCTTAATACTCATTGTTTGTCTAATTCATTCATCTTTTTGTTCCAAAAGACATGGAATTGGTAATATAAACCCTTTGGAATATTAAGAAAAGACTGGTTTTGATACAAGAAAGTTATCATGGAAAACAATGGAATTTCCGTAATTAATATTGGGGTTCACAAACTTTTTCTCCCACTGTAGTTAAATTTACTGTCATTAAATAGTTGTTAGCTGTTAATTTGAATGTGAAAATTTGAGAGTCCCGGTACATATACATATACAATATATATATAAAACAAAAGGAAAAAAAGATTCCCACACTCTTCAGTCGCTTGAGGTAGGACTTTTCCCAACACAGTCTTTCTTCTTCTGACCCGACTTGGTCATGAGTTTTTCCATGCATGGGTCGATCTTTTCTTCCCTGAGTTTAGGGTGACCACCTGCATCGGATCAGTATCCATGATCCACGTGTTACCCTGGACAGAGTTTATATATCCATTCTGATTGACCCCTGGGCATCTTTAACTTGGTAGTTGGCAGACTTCTTGTCCATATATCATATATTATATATAATATATATATACATATATATATATATCTATTATATATATATCTTATATTTTTTTTTTTTTTTTTTTTTTTAATATGTGATTCCTCTCGGTGTCTTCCCTTTGCCCTTGTCCCCAGCTTGTGTTTGACTCTCTACGGTTTATCCTGTGGACTGTGTCAGGAGGATCACAACCAGGTAGACGATTTGGGGGAAATTAAACCATGGCTTTGGTTCAGGCCATCGCTTTAACAATGCAAAACCACACATGCAAACACCCCGCTTTATTTGGTGGTTCCTCAGTATATGATGTGGGGGCCCAAGTTCGTACATATAATACCCCCACACATGTGGGCCAGTAAGGAGGGGGTAGTCACCAAAACAGGATATGTATAACAGTTATAGAAAATGGAACAGGCATAAACAAGGTTTACAATACTCATGTGACCCTTATAATCTAGGGCGCACCACATAAACAGTGTTTTTGTTAACCTCTAACTGATAACTAGCATGTACCTATAAGTGTATGGTATAAGTCCACTTTAGCTGAGAAAACTATTCGCTGATCAGCAGGATTACGGTAGTCTAGTTACTACCTGCGTTATGGCTCTTTTGTTCAAAATTACCAGTTGCAGGTCGGTGCCTATCTTTTACACTAAGATAGTGTAAAGAGTAACCTCTCCTTCTTTGTGGCAGAGAAAATTCCCTCTTAGGAGAGCAGTCTGTCTGAGTCTTTTCCTCTGGGCTTGCAGTACTCACTGTGGTGTGTCACTGTGCTTTCTTCACTGGGAACGCTCAACCAGTCTCTGTCAGCATGTGCAGATGGCATCTGCAGCAGCCTCACATTCTAAAATCCATGCAGATCTGAGAGTTCTTACAGATGGCTGCCGCCCCCACAACCCGAATCAATGTTTCTCTCTCTCTCTCATCCTTACTTGTAAGGGCTAACTCACTTTCCCAGGCCTTATCTGGGGAGGATAAACCTCTTTCAACCTATAAAGTCCAAAGAGGTGCCTGTAAGACAGTGGCCCTTAATGTTAGTGTCTGGGTTGTGTTTTGACTGAGGGCCAGCCTCTGGCAGGTTCCAGGGGTCCGCTGTGCCCTGAAATAGAGGTCTTAGTTCCTGGTGTCTTGAGTTAGCACAGCCCTTTGCTCAAAAAAATCGTCTCTTTTGGCAACAACACAGTTGTAACTGTGCACAGATTTTCTCTTCTGCAGTTACAGTAGGCTTTTCAACATGACTGATTTGCGCAAGTGAAGACTGGTTAATTGATGTTGCTTCGCAATTAACCAGCTCCCTGATGGATCTTCGACCACTTCAGGCTTTTCTATTGATGCCTCCTTAGACAGGGTTAGGTTCAGTTACATACCTCCCCTTGTTGTGGTAGCTTGGGCTGAGCACGCTGAAGCCCATTCTTCCACTCTCACTCGAGATTATAGCTTTCGGCTCGAATAGAATGGCTGGAGAAGAGAACCCTCAGTCACTGCTTGATGTGGAGCCCTTTCTCCTTCTCCATGTTACAAATGTCTCGCTCAGAAGGTGCTTGAAATCAGCACTCTTCAGTCGTGGCTGAGGAGGACTTTTAAAAACACAGTCATTCTTCTTCTGACCACTTTGGATGATTTTTTTTCATGCTTGGGCGAAACTTTTCTTCCCTGAGTTTACGGTGACCACCTGCATCGGGGTCAGTATCCATGATCACAGTGGGTCAACCCTGGCAGATTTTATATCCTCTAATTGTACCTGTGCCATCTTAACTTGTGTCGGCAAACTTCTTGTCTTGATGTATTACCCCGACCTCTTTTCACGACCCGGTTCTTCAATGTGTGGGTAAATCCCAATTATGTTTGGCAGGGTGTCTCTGCTATAAGTAGCACCATTTTAAATCTACTTCAATATGAAGGACTCCAGTCTACAGCTTTTCTTATTCATCACGGGGCCAAACCCCAACAAGCAGTACCCCCTCATCAGTAGAGAGGTAATTTGTGTTTGTTTCAGGATATTTACAGTAACATCTCTCCGTACGCGGTCCTTTTGGTTGTAGTTTTTTCACACCTACAGCGTTAACCTGTGTGTCTCCTCTTTTTTGTAGCTGACAACCTGTAGTCATTGGCCTGTTTCCCTTGCAAAGATTGAGTAGACAACTAGGTGTTGTATCTTAAGGGGCGTGATCACCATACAGTTCTGCTCCTTGTATTCCAAAGACTTAACCCTTATAGAGCTCTACTGTGAGTGCCGACGATTATTCTAAAACAATCTGGGGAATCTCCAAAAGACCCAGGACATGCTGGGTACGATGCTGTTACTCGCTCTCAATATTTCACACTTTTCTGCAGACAGACTAATGGCTCATACGATGAAACAGCGGGGGTCCCTGGCAGTCCCCTTCAAATTGAATTGGACTGCCAGGAACCCCTGCTGTGTTAATCCGATGGGCCATTAGTCTCTGCAGAAATGTGTGAAATGTTGCAGCATTTACCCCGCATGTACCCAGCATGTACCCACGGGACATATACCCAGCATGTACCTGGTCTTGTTGGTGATAGACCCAATTCGCAAGCACAGTTTAAGGCAAATGTTTGAATACTCGTCGCTAACCTGTTATTTCCATATCTAAAGGTCTGGATGAGGCCATTTGGGTCATGGGTAGCATGACTGGATTGTATTGTGGCTTCTCAGTACGTATTTGATTCTGCTTTCCTGAATTTTGTGGAAAGCCGATGGTAGCACTGGAGACTCAGTCAATCAGATTTTTTCTCTTTCAGATTTGTATTTTCTCTTTTTACAGTCTCTATAATATCAGGGCCCCCTTGTAATCCTCCTTCCTTCATTTATCGCACTTAATCTTATCAGCTTCTCCTGACCTGGAGGATCTCTCAAGCACAAAACCAACTGGGAGCATGTAACTGTAGGACAGTCATTTAGTGCCATGACAATGTTGCTTCATGTGAAGTTGTTAGGACAAATATATACTGTAGGGCCGTATTCTAAACGTAAGACACCTTCCAGTGCTGAAAGATACCTTTATTGCCTATTCATTTGAATGGTAAGGTAAGGTGTCTTCCTGCACCGAAGGTTCCTATGGCATACTGTAAGCACTGCTTAATAATAAGCCCCATATGTCTAGAAGAGACAACGGATCTCTATGGAGTAGGAGGTAGTAAATAAAATCATATGTGTATGGCGATATTGGCCACATTGATGACTTTAGATCCCTTTAGGGGGCGGGGATAGGGGAATTGGTCATAATGGCATCTATGCTAGGGTGGACCAGTTGTCCCGGTTTAGCCGGGACAGTCCCGGTTTTTCATGTGCTGTAAAGGTTTTTCATGTGTCTGTCCCGGTTTCCAATTAATTCTCAAAATGTCCCGGTTTTAACTTGGGTCCCGGCTTTTGGGGCTGCGGGGACCGGAGGATGCTGACTGTCCCTCCTAAGCGGTAGGCGAGGGTGGTGGGGGCACACAGAGATAGCAGGAGAATGCCGGCTGTGATTGGAGGATGCAGGGGGCAGGGGGGCGAGATTTGATGAGGTGTCTGCAACCGGCCTCCCCTTCCCTCGCACTGCCCCCTCCCTTCTCTCCTCCAGTAAGCAGAGCCCTCCCTTCCTTAGGCTCCACCCCCCTCTGTCCCCTCCCTTAGGCTCCGCGGGCCTCCTCTCTCTCATCTGCGCACTGGCTACCTATGCTGCTCCAGCAGCCCATCCACGGGCCTCAGTTAACCCACATGTCTGCTTACATCCCCTCGCCAGGCACCTTACCCACCCAGGGGGAGGCCCTTATTTTTAATGTGTGTGTTTGCAGAGGTGGGCTTATTGTGTGTGTCATCTGTGTGTGTGTGTGTGTGTGTGTGTGTGTGTTGTGTCACCTGTGTGTGTGCCACTGTCTGTGTGTGTGTTCCACTGTCTGTATTGTTTCATCTGTCTGTATGTGTGCCACTGTCGTGTGTTGTTTTCCATGTCTGTGTGTCACGGTGTCACTGTCTGTGTGTTGTTCCACTGTCTGTGTGGTGTTCCTGGTCTGTGTGTCGCGTGTCACTGTCTGTGTGTCACTGTGTCACTGTCTGTGTGTCACTGTGTGTATCTCACTGTCACTGTGTGTGTGTGTGTGTGTCACTGGTGTGTGTGGTCACTTGTCACTGTGTTGTGCCTGTCACTGTGTTTGTGTCACTGTGTGCCTGTGTGTGTTCACTTTCACTGTGTGTGTGTCACTGTGTGTCATTGTCACTGTGTGTGTGTCAATGTCCTGTTTGTGTGTCACTGTCACAGTGTGTGTGTGTCACTGTCACTGTGGTGTGTGTCACTGCATGTGTGTGTGTCTCACTGTCCATCTGTGTGTGTCACTGTCACTTCTATGTGTCTGTGTGTGGCTGTATCCTCCCCTCCAAATTCCATCAACCGTGGTTGTGCGACATCACGTAATGCACATTCGTATAACAACGAGACGGCTCCATGACGTCACGTGGCATCAAGTTGATTTGACACCGGGACGTATTTTGGCGCCGAGACAATCACGTAATGCCACATTGCCATGGCACATGTCACCGCCTGACGTCATGTCTCATTGTCATGGTAACAGGGGTGGCGTTCACGTGATGTAATTTGTTTTATAAATATTTTTTTTAATGTTCCGGTTTTTCATTTTGAAAATGGTCACCCGACATCTATCTGAGTCAACTCTATGTTTTTATTTTTCAGCTTAATATCAAATGCCATTGTTTTTTACTTACCTTAACATGGATGAATTGTCGCATGTTGTCCAAACATTTCTAAAATAACCAAACTTTGCACTGAAATCTACCTCTTTACAGTTTAAAGCTTCATAAAATGGTGACTTTCTTCGTTATGCATGTCTCCTTATTTTTTTTATGGTTTGGCGCCTACAGTATGGCCTTCAAAGTTCCCGAAGCCTTTAAAATTCAATTACTTTCTATTCTGTCACTTTAAACACAGTGGCAATTGTCTTGTTACATTTTCTTTCCAGCTATGTTGGTATATCTGTAATGAACAGTATCCTTGGAACATACTTGAAAAGGATGTCACCTCTCAATCTTCCACTGGTCATTTTTTTAAATAATGATGGTAAAAAGAAAACAAGGCAGACTACTTTAAGGGGTTTCTGTGGCACTCACTTTATTTAACTTCTATGCATCTTGTTGCACAGCAGACAGCATCTGTATCTTGGTGGGCTGTATGCAGTGAGAAGCAAACAAGTACAGAGAATACATTAATAAAACATTTAATAAAAGAGTAAGAGAAACAACAACCCTAGGGAACCTCGCTGGAGCTTCTGTACTAACAAAAGCTGGTGACCTAAATGACCGTTGTCTCCCTGTCACGGAAACTTGATTTATTTTCACATGAACAAGCTTATAGGGTTTGGAGCATATTAAATACACATTAAAGTATTTATGTCACATTTAATAATAATAAAATATATATATATAGATATATAATATATATATATTAATACACACACAAAACATTGATGATTATGACTGATGCTCTCTGTGTGTTCCACCCTATATTATGTTAATTTTTGACCATGCGCATGCACTGTAGTGCTGTTGTTCAGTCAAAGGATAGGTGCACAGCTTTTTAGGTTTGGTGATTATGACTTTAATGCTTTTTGTATTTGTGTTCCACCCTATACTTCTGTCCCTGCTTCATTGACAACACGAGCTTGAGAAAAGACCTTGTGATCTGAAACGTACGTCGCTCTGGATTTTTGGTGATTGCCTGATGATTTATTATCAGTGTGCAGCGGACTTAATGTTATATATACAGGTAAATGCCTGTTATAGCGCGGTCCTCGGGGCCACCCCGAGACCACCGTGCTAGTAACGGGGTCCGCGCTAATTAAAAAAATCGACGCTCGGTGGGGTTTCCTCGCGATATGTAAGCTGGGGTCGCGGTGGCTAGGGCTGCCTGGTTACCAGGGCTTGTGACAGTAGGCCGGACCGGCCTGTGACACACCCGCTATAGCCACCGCCTCTGTCGCTGTCCGTCGCTCTCCTGCCCGGTCCTCCCTCCTGCGCCCCCTGCCTCCAGATGAGATCCGCCTCCTGCCTGGCAGTGACGTGTCCCTTACTGGCGGCTTGTGCGTGTAGGAGAGGTGTTAGTACCGGGGAGAAGAATCTGGGCCTGCGGTGTGAGAGGATCCGAGAGCTGAATGGGCAGCAAGGTCCCTTTGCGTCTCTCACAGTGTCCCGACACCCCCCTCCTCCTGACACCCCCCCTCCTCCCGCACCCCCCCTCCCCTCCCGACACCCCCATCCTCCCACACCCCCCCTCCTCCCCCCCCCCGCCCCCCTCCTCCCGACACCCCCCTCCTCCTGATGCCAGCTGCTCTGCTCTGATCCAGCAGCCGACACCAAAGGTAGGGAGGGGGAGTGGGAGGTGTTGTATAGTGTGCTGTGAGATTGTGTTGTGAGAGCTGTATGCTGTAGAGTGTGCTGTGAGTGCTGTGCTGTGATGGTGTGAGAGCTGATGCATGTGTGCCAGTGTGCAGTGTCG
>WSYH01007864.1:0-25247 GCA_036426205.1 Ascaphus truei | reverse complement strand
GAGGGATCTTAGAAGAGAGACCCCCAGGAGGCGGTGATGGGGGAAGACTTGGGGGGGAAGAAAACCACACACAGAGGGGAGCATTGGCTACATGGAGGGTTTAAACAAGCCTTCCTCTTTGGTGAGATCAAACGTTTGTAAGAACTAGGCTATGTAAAAAAAAGATGATCGCTGGTTTTGTTAGGTCCTTTGTTTGTGTGAGTTAGTATGTTGCAAGCCGTCCTAGTCAGCGGAAAGATAAACAGAAGAAGTCATATGAGGAATTGTGGAAAAATATTGTTACTAGCCACGGCGTAATAATTACTGTCACTGGCCCACAAGGAAAAAAATAAACGGAGTATGTGCACCCACAATGAAAAAAATAAATAACACTTAGACAGCCTTTACCGCGTGCTGATGGAATATAAAGGAGTGACGTCAACCTGTCAGAGTAATTCCAGGGCCAATACTCAGGAACCACACTAATAATCAAGAGATTATACACCAAGCCCTGTTGTAGTTGCACTCAAGCGGGTGGTACAAATGACCTATTGTGCGAATGTGATGTCGGATTGAAGGTTTGATGGCAGTGTAATTGAATAGCCAAATCGTATCATTCCTCCACCTTGAGAAAGCGCGTGATGACGCGCGAAACGTACGTCGGGGAAGGAAACGCCTGACGTCATTCACGCTGGACGCATGCGCGAATCGTGTCTTTGGAGTAACGGCAGCTCCCAACTAAATACGACAGTTCACAGGCTGCGGAGGACTCTCATTATCAGGTCTATTGTGCTTTACAGGGACCGCTTGATTCACACACTGCAGAGACACTTTTTTCTAGTGTGTTTGTGTCTTTATGTAATGCTATACGATCCATGCGGGCAGTTCACTGTATCCTCATGCCACGTGACGCATCTCATATGGTTAATTTCCATCACATTAGCAACAGCAGCAGTGCATACGTACTGTGCTGAGGTTTTTTTCATTGTTGGATGCATTAATACGCGGGTCCCCTACTTTTGGCTGCTGTGCGTGTTTTTTACCCTGCGGCTTCAGGATTTGGTTTAGCTAGGGATACGCTGTTTGAGTTGTGGGTTTTGTTGGGATCCCCTAACATCTGTGACCTTATTGATTTGGTCTAGGGAGGATATTAACCCATAACCACCATCACACATTGTGTGTACCTATAGAGGCCCTATTAGGCGTATCCCTATATTGTATTACCTATTTTGATGTTAATACTAATATGCTCTAGTCTGCAGCCTGCTATATAGCGTTTTGATTACACTACAGCTATCTGGAACACACTGTGTTCAATAAGTACCGTTACCCTACACATCTGGGGATTTTATTAATGCACTTGCATGCATTTTTTATTGTGTTTCGTCGGTTTTTATAGCATAGATTATTAAAGTTTTGTTGTTTTATTCAGTAAGTAGTGTGACCTTTTTGACTGTGCATCCTACACTAGGATTTGGCTATTCACTGCCATATACCTTCATCGAAATCACATTCAATGTGTCATTTACCTTGAGTGCAACTACAGGGGGCTGTGTATAATCTCTTGATTATTAGTGTGGTTCCTGTTGGTTTCCCCCTTGCACCAGGTAATTTGTGTTTCTATGTTTGTTGGTCTGGTGCAGCGACGTATTTTTCTGTGTTTCAATACTCAGGGAAAAAGGGATCCAACGCTCTACGGTTTTGATTATAATTCTAATTTATTTGTGCCCACAACGTTTCAACCTAAATAGGTCTTTCTCAATGCCTAGTCACTATTTAGGTCGAAACGTTGTGTGGCACAAATAAATTAGAATTAGTTAATACAAACCGTTTTTAGTTTAGAGCTTTTTTAGAGCGTTGGGATTCCCCTTTTTACTGCAGTACTGGCATTCAACAACAAGGCAGTGTGAGTTTATTTAAGCTCACCTTGCATATAAAGGTGCCGCTAATTAGTACCGGCGATTCAACATTTCAGTTACCTTTTCTTCCCTGCGCGTAATAATAAATACCACACAACTGAATCAGTATTTTTTTTCTCTTCATACGATACTATGAAAACGAGTCGGCTCGAACAAGGTCCTTACTTACTGGCCGTTATTGGACACCGGCTGTGAAGAACTCCATTGGCGGAAAAGAGTAACGGAGGCATGAGTGGTTGGTCATACTCATCCGGTAATTATGTCTCCATTCCCGCGGTTCGCGGAACTATGTGCGTCAAACTCCCGGATGGACCGTATCATCTGTTATCTCAGTCTTGGCCCCGCGGCCCTCTTTTGCGTCCATTCTCTCCCGCCCGCGTTTTGAAGACCCCCCCCTTTCCTTCTTTCTTCCTTTTTCTCCTCTCGGACTCCCCTTCTTTCTTCTCCCTCTTCCCCCCCCCTCCCCTCCCACATTTTTCTTCCCTTTTTTTTTTTTCTTCTTTTCTCTGCCCTTTCTCCCGCCCCCCAGTTCAGGGGGGTAATCTTACCACAGGCGGTCAGGATATCTTCTACACCAGTCGCTGTCTTGTGAACTTTTCCCGCGACCTCAGAATTTTCCCACCCCACAGTGCTGGTTGGACAGAACCCTTACACGTATTGTCGGTGTGAGTAACCTTTAAACACAGGCGCGTCAGGCGAACTTACCCACCACGCGTGTGTCAGACACCGACAATACCGGTATTCCTCGTTCAGTGAACATCACTTAGTAAAATTATCGCCGGCGATATACACTTCACACACTATTTATACAACTACACCAAAAAACCCTATCCTATCACAACCAAATACTGTCTCCAGCTTTCCCTTCGCATTTACCAGCCACACCAACCACAATACATAGAACTACAATTACACAACGTGACACCCTGGATGCCAAGGGGGATAACACAACAGGAACCAACCAACTTTTTATAATGTCACACAATAGCACTGTTCATACGTATTTAACTCGCATCCACCTGGATTGTTGAAACAACCGTAAATGACACACTGGAATGTTTGCATTGTACATACTGGACCATTGTGTATCTTTTATGAACTGCGCAGTCTTTGATATAGCACAAACTCCTTATTGTTGTATGGATGCACTTTCACATGTCCACAACACATTGGTTACACCACTATCTACTATCAATAAATAATACAGAAAACTCTTTAACTAATCCAGATGTACATAAAAACTTACGACGATTCAACATTTTCAACTAAATGTTTAACCCCAGCCAACACAGTCGCATTCTAATCAAACATCCACTCTTTTATGATGTTTGTAGCCTCCCCTGCGATAAGGCTACTTTCATTGGACAACTTACCTTCTAGTTGCTGTTTTTTCACCCACAAAGCTTTGTGTCCACTTATTTACCTTCAAACAGTTTCGTTCCCCCTACCGACAGCGCAGCCGTACTAGCCCCACGCAAGATGCAGTTTTATTGCGCATACATTTCCCTATTCAAATAGGTTAATGCAATATAGGGACCCCCTACAGCTAATAGGGGCACTATAGGACACACAATGTGTGATGGTGGTGATGGGTTATATCCTCCCTAGACCAAATCAATAAGGTCACAGATGTTATGGGGACCACCCTCTCCTCCCACCTCTTTTCCCCTTTCACAAAACCCACAAACTACAGAGATGCTTCCATAGAAAACACAAATCTGCCGCCCAGGGTAAAAAACAAGCAGCAGGCGCAAACAGTAGGGGACCCGCGGTATTTAAATGCTCCAACAATCGAAAAATACACCTCAGGCACAGTTCGCACTGCGTGCGTGCTGATAAGTGATGGAAATATAACCAGATGAGATGCAGTCCGGTGCATAGAGGAAATAGACACTGCCCGCTGGATCGTATAGCATACAGAATTAAGACACACCACTAGGGAGAAATAAAGTGTTCTGCCGTGTGTGAATCAAAGCGGGTCCTCTGTAAAGCACAATCCACGAACCTGATAAATGAGAGTCCCTGCAGCCTGTGACTTTTCGTATTTAGTTTGGGAGCTGCCGTTACTCCAAACGACAGATTCGCGCATGCCCGTCTAGCGTAATGACGTCAGACGTTTTCCCTCGCACGTACGTTCCGCGCGTATAATCACGCGCTTTTCTCATTCCTCCCCCTGAGAAAGCGCGTGATGGGACGCGCGAAACGTAGGTGGGGAAGGAAACGTTCGTGACGTCATTACGCGACGCATGAGCGAATGTGTCTTTGGGGTAACGGCAGCTCCCAACTAAATACGAAGTTCACAGGCTGCAGGAGACTCTCATTATCAGGTCGTATGTGCTTTACAGGGACCCGCTTTGATTCACACACTGCAGAGACACTTTATTCTCCCTAGTGGTGTGTGTTTTTGTATGCTATACGATCCATGCGGGCAGTTCTATGTATCCTCATGCACGTTGACGCATCTCATATGGTTATATTTCCATCACATTAGCACACGCAGCAGTGCATACTGTGCTGAGGTGTATTTCATTGTTGGATGCATTAAATACGCGGGTTCCCCTACTTTTGCGCCTGCTGCTGTTTTTTCACCCTGCGGGCCGGTTCAGGATTTGGTTTAGCTAGGGATACGCTCTTTGAGTTGGTTGGGTTTGTTGGGATCCCCTTAACATCCGTGGACCTATAGTGCATTTGGTCTAGGGGGAGGATATTAACCCATCACCACCATCACAATGTGTGTACCTATAGAGGCCCTATTAGGCGTTATCCCTATATTGCATTACCTATTTGATGATAATACTAAAGCTCTAGTCTGCAGCACTGCTATATGATATTAATACAGCTATTTGGAACACACTGTGTTCAATAAGTACCGTTACCCTACACATATGGGGATTTATTATGCACTGCATGCATTTTTTATTGTTGTTTGTGGTTTTATAGTATAGATTATTAAAGTTTGTTATTTCATTTAGTAAATAGCTTGTGACCTTTTGATGTGCATCCTACATTAGGATTTGGCTATTCACTGCAATTATACCTCTGAAATCACATTCAATGATGTTAATTACCTGTGGTTTGTGCAACTACAGGGGGCTGTGTATAATCTCTTGATTATTAGTGTGGAACTTACACAGGGGTCAGAATTTACACAGGGGTCAGGAACTTACACAGGGGTCAGGAACTTCTCCAGGACTCAGAGCTTACACAGGGGTCAGGAACTTACACAGGGTTCAGGACTTACACAGGGGTCAGGACTTACACAGGGGTCAGGACTTACACAGGGGTCAGGACTTACACAGGGGTCAGGACTTACACAGGGGTTAGGAACTTACACAGGGTTCAGGAACTTACACAGGGGTCAGGACTTACACAGGGGTCAGGACTTACACAGGGGTTAGGAACTTACACAGGGGTCAGGAACTTACACAGGGGTCAGGACTTACACAGGGTCAGGACTTACACAGGGGTCAGGACTTACACAGGGGTCAGGACTTACACAGGGGTCAGGAACTTCTCCAGGCTTCTGGGAGAACCGCTGGTTTTATTCACCATGGCAAAAGCATCCAGGCAGCCGGGGCCAGAGGCGGCGGCGAGCTGCACCGAGGAGGACTCTGTGTGACTGCCAGAGAGAGAGAGAGAGAGGGGTGAGACAGAGAGAGGGAGAGACAGAGAGAGACAGAGCTCAGCATTCCCGGACTGAAATCACCCAGAGACAGAGTGAGAGAGGGGGAGACAGAGAGAGAGAGAGAGGGGTGAGACAGAGAGAGAGAGGGAGAGACAGACAGAGACAGAGCTCAGCTTCCCCAGACTGAAATCACCCAGAGACAGAGTGAGAGAGGGGGAGACAGAGAGAAAGAGAGAGAGGGGGAGAGGAGGAGAGGGGGAGAGGGGGAGAGAGACAGAGCTCAGCATCCCCGGACTGAAATCACCCAGTGTCATGGAACAAGAATCACATCCCTGTTTCACCCCCCTCTTTCCTTTGAAGCTTCTGCCTGTCAGTTCTTATTTCAGCTGCATGGAGTTTGCACACACACACTGTGCCTGTGTGATATGTAACAATGTTGCATTTCTTGCCTCTGGGCATGTAATCAGTGAGTTGCTACTGCAGCCTCTGAGATCCTTACCAGAATGGGCTAGTCTGCCCTCCCCCCTGTTTTGTTCACAGATAGTCTGTCCCAAAACTATTCCTTTTACCCACATTGCTCCTCACTTCCTTTCCCACCCTGCAGACAGTGAATACAGCACCTATCTCTGTTACTCTCCTATGGCAAGGCCATCTCTTTCTACCTGCTTCTAACTACAAATCACTACTACACACCATTCACAAGAGCCTGTATTTACTGCTGCTTTTCCAATAAAGTGAAGGAAATATTATAGGACTTGGAGTGATTTGGAAAGGGGGCTGAGTTAATGCTATCGGGGGCCATTCATACATCACACGTGACCCTGGCTTCAGAATAGTAGAAAGAGGACCGTGTGCTTTGGGGACACACACAGAGGAGCTGCTACCCACAGCCTTTATGCTAAAGATTCAAGCAAGCAGCTTACACAGCAAATATACAGAATAGTCTCTGCACCCCAGGAAAAGCAAGCAGCTTTACACTGCCAGACAGGGCAGCAGGCTTTATACCACAACCTTGCACACAAGGCAGCAGATTTGCAGACAGACAGTGCTTCTTACACAAAACCTGATTGCCTTTCTCTGTCTGAGTTCACCCTCTGCACAGCTCCATCGTGAGGGATTACCATCTCACCTTACCCTGCGCACGTCCCCACGGCCAGCGCCATCAAGGGCCATGCTACCGGACACCCGCCAGGACACGGGTCAGAGCCACCAGACACCTGTGACTACAGCAACCCCTACGCTGAATGCTGCAGGACACTGCTCGGCATCATCTGAGAGAGTCGCCCATCGCTGACACAGGTAAAAGACCGCATGCCACACGCACTGGCTAAAGGCCTACACACACCTACAGCATGGCAGAACTCAGAGCCTCACCAGATATCACGCAGGAGAGTGATCACTCAGACACAGAGACCGTTGCGCAACTGCAACAGGCGCAGGCAGACGCAAGGCCTAAACGGACAGTCACACTGACACAAAAGGCCCGCGAAAAATACGAGACTGACATTGAAGCGCACCGCGCTAAATTAGAGTTGGCCTGGAACACTACCACACTTGGGATACGCACTGTCGCCGCCGCTGGCAATTCTGTACAACAGCTCGAGCAGGCAATAACTCAATTAAAGATAGACCACTCAGGCTACCAAGGGCTGTCAGAGGCATACGTCACTTACTTGGCCAGGGCTAATACCGGTGAAAGCCTGCATGAAAGGGACTTACAGCATAATATTGACTTGACACGTGACAGCCGTGTGCGAACCGCCATCGCAGACGCCCAAAGCGAGAGAAAAGAGCTCCTCCTGGAGACCGCATCGCAGCGCTCATGCACATCCAGGCACTCATCAAGGTCAGCAAGATCAGCGCAATCTAACGCGTCCAGCGCAAGCACAAACGCTACCAGGGCGCGAGCCGCTGCAGAGGCCGCACGTGCCAGGGCCGAATATAGTCGGAGAGAGGCAGCCGTAAGAGCACGAAGAGCGCGCATAGAAGAGGAGGAGCAGACAGCCGCTGCTAATGCCGCCGCCGCTACTGCCGCAGCCACTACGCGTAGGAAAGCCGAATTTGATGCGGAACTAGAGGCACTTAATCAAGAGGAGGAAGCCGCCGCCGCCATAGCCCAAGCTGAAGTCCTAGAAGCAGCTGCGAGACAGGACGGCGGGGAGCAACCGTACAGACGGATAGCTTCAGAGGATCCAATCCAACGCACTGAAGACTACGTAAGGAGCCTCTTCAGTGTAAACACCAGCGCACCATCTCAGCATGGAGAGAGTGACTCCACAGACACCGAAGACTTGCTAGGTCCACGAGGAGAAGACGCTGTTCCTTCAGTGGTACATGCTTCCTGGGATAGCTACAGCCGCAACAGTAATCCACACGCCAGCGCGCACACGGATGCACCACAACAGGCTCGCCATCCAGGTACACCCACACAGGAAAACACAGCCCCTCACACCGACCAGCAGTCATCACGCATCCACGCCAAGGAAGAGGCGACCGCACGAACCCTCCCAGCAACTACCTCAGAACGGGACAAACACGCCGATGCCTCAGGCCTGACAGACATAGTCAAGTATATGATCCGGCGTGACCTGGTGCAAGCAGGACTAATCAGCTTTGACGACCGCCCTGAGAACTACCGGACGTGGAAGTTCACGTTCAATACGATACTATGAAAACGAGTCGGCTCGAACAAGGTCCTTACTTACTGGCCGTTATTGGACACCGGCTGTGAAGAACTCCATTGGCGGAAAAGAGTAACGGAGGCATGAGTGGTTGGTCATACTCATCCGGTAATTATGTCTCCATTCCCGCGGTTCGCGGAACTATGTGCGTCAAACTCCCGGATGGACCGTATCATCTGTTATCTCAGTCTTGGCCCCGCGGCCCTCTTTTGCGTCCATTCTCTCCCGCCCGCGTTTTGAAGACCCCCCCCTTTCCTTCTTTCTTCCTTTTTCTCCTCTCGGACTCCCCTTCTTTCTTCTCCCTCTTCCCCCCCCCTCCCCTCCCACATTTTTCTTCCCTTTTTTTTTTTTCTTCTTTTCTCTGCCCTTTCTCCCGCCCCCCAGTTCAGGGGGGTAATCTTACCACAGGCGGTCAGGATATCTTCTACACCAGTCGCTGTCTTGTGAACTTTTCCCGCGACCTCAGAATTTTCCCACCCCACAGTGCTGGTTGGACAGAACCCTTACACGTATTGTCGGTGTGAGTAACCTTTAAACACAGGCGCGTCAGGCGAACTTACCCACCACGCGTGTGTCAGACACCGACAATACCGGTATTCCTCGTTCAGTGAACATCACTTAGTAAAATTATCGCCGGCGATATACACTTCACACACTATTTATACAACTACACCAAAAAACCCTATCCTATCACAACCAAATACTGTCTCCAGCTTTCCCTTCGCATTTACCAGCCACACCAACCACAATACATAGAACTACAATTACACAACGTGACACCCTGGATGCCAAGGGGGATAACACAACAGGAACCAACCAACTTTTTATAATGTCACACAATAGCACTGTTCATACGTATTTAACTCGCATCCACCTGGATTGTTGAAACAACCGTAAATGACACACTGGAATGTTTGCATTGTACATACTGGACCATTGTGTATCTTTTATGAACTGCGCAGTCTTTGATATAGCACAAACTCCTTATTGTTGTATGGATGCACTTTCACATGTCCACAACACATTGGTTACACCACTATCTACTATCAATAAATAATACAGAAAACTCTTTAACTAATCCAGATGTACATAAAAACTTACGACGATTCAACATTTTCAACTAAATGTTTAACCCCAGCCAACACAGTCGCATTCTAATCAAACATCCACTCTTTTATGATGTTTGTAGCCTCCCCTGCGATAAGGCTACTTTCATTGGACAACTTACCTTCTAGTTGCTGTTTTTTCACCCACAAAGCTTTGTGTCCACTTATTTACCTTCAAACAGTTTCGTTCCCCCTACCGACAGCGCAGCCGTACTAGCCCCACGCAAGATGCAGTTTTATTGCGCATACATTTCCCTATTCAAATAGGTAATGCAATATAGGGACCCCCCTCAAGCCCTAATGGGCCTCTAAGGTACACACAATGTGTGATGGTGGTGATGGGTAATATCTCCCTAGACCAAATCAATAAGTCACAGATGTTAGGGGATCCCAACAAAACCCACAACTCAAGAGCGTATCATAGATAAACCAAATCCTGCCGCAGGGTAAAAAACAAGCAGCAGGCGCAAAAGTAGGGGACCCGCGGTATTTAAATGCATCCAACAATGAAAAAATACACCTCAGCACAGTATGCACTGCGGCGTGTGCTAAGTGATGGAAATATAACCAGATGAGATGCAGTCCGGTGAATAGAGGAAATAGCACTGCCCGCATGGATCGTAGCATACAAATTAAGACACACCACTAGGGAGAAAAAAAGTGTTCTGCCGTGTGTGAATCAAAGCGGGTCCCTGTAAAGCACATTACGACCTGATAAATGAGAGGTCTCTGCAGCCTGTGACTTCGTATTTAGTTTGGGAGCTGCCGTTACTCCAAAGACACGATTCGCGCATGCGTCAGCGTAATGACGTCACGACGTTCCCGACGTACGTTTCGCGCGCATCACGCGCTTTCTCATTCCTCCCCCTTGAGAAAGCGCGTGATGGGACGCGCGAAAGTAAGTGGGGAAGGAAACGTCGTGACGTCATTACGAGACGGATGGCGGAATGTGTCTTTGGGTGTAACGGCAGCTCCCAACCTAATACGAAGTTCACAGGCTGCAGGAGACTCTCATTATCAGGTCGTATGGTGCTTTACAGGGACCCGCTTTGATTCACACACTGCAAGACACTTTATTCTCCCTAGTGGTGTGTTTTTTGTATTGCTTAATACGATCCATGCGGGCAGTTCATGTATCCTCATGCACGTGACGCATCTAATCTGGTTAATTTCCATCACATTAGCACACGCAGCCAGGCATACTGTGCGGAGGTGTATTTCATTGTTGGATGCATTAAATACGGGGTTCCCCTTACTTTTGCGCCTGCTGCTGTTTTTTACCCTGCGGGCCAGGTTCACAGGATTTGGTTTAGCTAGGATACGCTCTTTGAGTTGTTGGGTTTGTTGGGACCCCTTACATCCGTGGACCTTAGTGATTTGGTCTAGGGAGGAGGATATTAACCCATCACCACAATCACAATGGTGTACCATTATAGAGGCCCATTAGGCGTTATCCCTATATTGCATTACCTATTTGATGATAATCTAAGAGCCTAGTCTGCAGCCCTGCTATATGATATACTACAGCTATTTGGAACACACTGTGTTCAATAAGTACCGTGTACCCGAACACATATGGGGATTATTATGCACTGATGCATTTTTTATTGTTGTTTGTGGTTTTATAGTATAGATTATTAAAGTTTGTTATTTATTAGTAAATAGTGTGACCTTTTGATGTGATCTACATTAGGATTTGGCTAATTCACTGCAATTATACCTCTTGACATCACATTCAATGATGTTAATTACCTGTGGTTTGCAACTAGGGGGAGGTGTATATCTCTTGATTATTAGTGTGGAACTACACAGGGGTCAGAATTTACACAGGGTCAGGAGGAACTTTACAAAGGGGCGGAACGTCCCAGGACTCAGAGCGTACACAGGGGTAGGAACTTACACAGGTTTCAGGACTACACAGGGGTCAGGACCTTAAACAGGGTCAGGGACTTACACAGGGGTCAGGACTTACACAGGGGTCAGGACTACACAGGGGTTAGAACTTTACACAGGTCAGGAAACTTACACAGTGGTAGGACTTACACAGGGGTACAGGACTTACACAGGGTTTTTAGGAACTTACACAGGGGTCAGGAACTTAACAGGGGTCAGACTTAACAGGGTCAGCCACAAGGGGTCAGGACTTCCACAGGGGTCAGGACGTACAAACAGGGGTCAGGAACTTATCAAGGCTTCTGGGAGAAACGCTGGTTTTATTCCCATGGCAAAAAGCATCCAGGCAGGCCGGGGCCAGAAGGCGGAGGCGAAGCAGCTGCCCGAGGAGGACTCTGTGGACTGCGCAGAGAGAGAGAGAGAGAGGGGTGATGAGACAGAGAGAGGGAGCAGCACAGAGAGAGGACAGAGCTCAGCATTCCCGACTGAAATCACCCAGAAGACAGAGTGAGAAGGGGGAGACATGCGAGAGAGAGAGAGGGGTAGACAGAGAGAGACCGAGGGAGAGACAGACAGAGACGGAGATCAGATTCCCCAGACTGAAATCCCAGGAGACAGAGTGAGAGAGGGGGAGGACAGAGAGAGAGAGAGAGAGGGGGAGAGGGAGAGGGGGGGGGGGATGAGAGACAGAGCTCAGCACCCCGGACTGAATATCACCCAGTGTAATGGAAACAAGAATTCATCCTGTTTCACCCCCCTCTTTCCTTTGAGCTCTGCCGTCAGTTCTTATTTCAGCTGCCATGGAGTGTGCACACACACACACTGTGCCTGGGTGATCTATGGTAACAAATGTGTGCATTTACTTGCCTACGCATTGAATCAGTGAGGTGTACTAGTTTTCCAGCTCTGAGAGCCTTACCAATGGGCTAGTCTGCCCCTCCCCCCTGGTTTGTCACAGATAGTCTGTCCCCAAACTATTCCTTTTACCCACATTGCTCCTCACTTTCCTTACCCACCTGCAGACAGTGAAACAGCACCTTCTCTTGTTATTCCTATGGAAAGGCCATCTCTTCTACATCTGTTAATACAAATCCATACTACACACCATCACAAGAGCCGTATTTAATGCTGCTTTTCCAATAAAGGCAAGGAGGAACATATTATGGACTTGGGGAGTGATTTGGAAAGGGGGCTGAGTTAATGGCTCGGGGGCCCAATTATACATCACACGTGACCTGGCTTCAGAATAGTTAGAAAGAGGACCGTGTGCTTTGGGGACACAGACAGAGGAGCTGATACCCACAGCCTTTTGCAAAAGAAACAAGCAAGCAGATACACAGCAAATATACAGAATAGTCTATGCACCCGGGACTAGCAAGCAGCTTTACACTGCCAGACAGGGCAGCAGGCTTATACCACAACCTTGCACACAAGGCAGCAGATTTGCAGACAGACAGTGCTTCTTACACAAAACTGATTGCCATTTCTCTGTCTGATGGTCACCCTCTGCACAGCTCCATCGTGAGGGTTACCATCTCACCTTACCCTGCGCACGTCCCACGGCCAGCGCCATCAAGGGCCATGCTACCGGACACCGCCAGGACACGGGTCAGAGCCCACCAGAACCTGTGACTACAGCAACCCCTACGCTGAATGCTGCAGGACACGCTCGGCATCATCTGAGAAGAGTCGCCCATCGCTGACACAGGTAAAAGACCAATGCCACACGCAATGGCTAAAGGCCTACACACACCTACAGCATGGCAGAACTCAGGCAGCCTCACCAGATATCACGAGAGGAGAGTGATCACTCAGACACAGAGGACCGCTGCACAACTGCAACAGGCGCAGGCAGACGCAAGGCCTAAACGGACAGTCAACTGACACAAAAGGCCCGCGAAAAAAATACGAGACTGACATTGAAGCGCACCGCGCTAAATTAGAGTTGGCCTGGAACACTACCACACTTGGGATACGCAATGTCGCCGCCGCTGGCAATTCTGTACAACAGCTCGAGCAGGCAATAACTCAATTAAAGATAGACCACTTATGCTACCAAGGGATGTCAGAGGCATACGTCACTTACTTGGCCAGGGCTAATACCGGTGAAAGCCTGCAAGAAAGGGACTAACAGCACAATATTGACTCGACACGTGACAGCCGCGTGCGAACCGCCATTGCAGACGCCCAAAGCGAGAGAAAAGAGCTCCTCCTGGAGACCGCATCGCAGCGCTCATGCACATCCAGGCACTCATCAAGGTCAGCAAGATCAGCGCAATCTAACGCGTCCAGCGCAAGCACAAACGCTACCAGGGCGCGAGCCGCTGCAGAGGCCGCACGTGCCAGGGCCGAATATAGTCGGAGAGAGGCAGCCGTAAGAGCACGAAGAGCGCGCATAGAAGAGGAGGAGCAGACAGCCGCTGCTAATGCCGCCGCCGCTACTGCCGCAGCCACTACGCGTAGGAAAGCCGAATTTGATGCGGAACTAGAGGCACTTAATCAAGAGGAGGAAGCCGCCGCCGCCATAGCCCAAGCTGAAGTCCTAGAAGCAGCTGCGAGACAGGACGGCGGGGAGCAACCGTACAGACGGATAGCTTCAGAGGATCCAATCCAACGCACTGAAGACTACGTAAGGAGCCTCTTCAGTGTAAACACCAGCGCACCATCTCAGCATGGAGAGAGTGACTCCACAGACACCGAAGACTTGCTAGGTCCACGAGGAGAAGACGCTGTTCCTTCAGTGGTACATGCTTCCTGGGATAGCTACAGCCGCAACAGTAATCCACACGCCAGCGCGCACACGGATGCACCACAACAGGCTCGCCATCCAGGTACACCCACACAGGAAAACACAGCCCCTCACACCGACCAGCAGTCATCACGCATCCACGCCAAGGAAGAGGCGACCGCACGAACCCTCCCAGCAACTACCTCAGAACGGGACAAACACGCCGATGCCTCAGGCCTGACAGACATAGTCAAGTATATGATCCGGCGTGACCTGGTGCAAGCAGGACTAATCAGCTTTGACGACCGCCCTGAGAACTACCGGACGTGGAAGTTCACGTTCAAGGACGCAATCAACAGCTTGTTCTTCTCAGCAAAGGAAGAGCTCAACCTGCTATCCAAATGGCTGGGAAACTAATCCAGGGAGCACGCGAAGAGACTTCGGGCGGCAAACGCGAACCACCCCCAAGTAGGCCTTGACTTAGTGTGGGAAAGGCTAGAAGAGTGCTACGGTAGCCCCGAAGCAGTCGAGGATTCGCTCTTCAAAAGAATCAACAGCTTTCCCAAGATCACAACTAGAGACTACTTGAAGCTATGAGAGCTCGGAGACCTGCTGCAAGAGCTGGAGGTTGCAAGAAAAGACCATTCCTTAACAGGTCTCCACGTCCTAGACTCAGCTCGTGGAGTGAGACCCATCCTGGAGAAGCTACCCTTCAACCTCCAAGAAAGGTGGATTTCACAAGGCTCCAAATACAAAAGGGAGAAGCAAGTCGCCTTCCCCCCATTCTCATTCTTCTTGAGCTTCATCCGCGAAGAGGCAAGGACAAGGAACGATCCCAGTTTCATCTTGGGTACGCAAACCACACACAGTGCAAGCAGCCTGAGGAATGAGAGACCAGTGGCGAGATACGGTAACACCCAAACACCCATCTCGGTCCACAGGACGGACGTGCCTCCCACGACCCAAACTACTCCCGATCAGTCAGTCACCGGAGACGAGGAACCAAGGGACCCAAACAGGGAATGTCCCATACACAAGAAGCCACACCCACTTAACAAGTGCTTTGGGTTCAGGATGAAGTCCCTAGAGGAACGCAAGAGGTTACTTGGAGAATTCAGAGTTTGCTTCTGGTGCTGCGGTTCCACGACTTACCTAGCCAGAGACTGTAAAGAAGAAATCAAATGTACAGTAGCAAAAGTGACAAGCACGTGACATCGTTACACCCAGAGGCGCTGACACTCCACCAACTCAACAACCCATCCTCCGTAGCGGAGCATGGCGGGGAGGAAGGAGAAGGAGAGCCAACATCCGTCACATCTCAGCGCACCGAGGTTTGCGGAAAAGAAAGCGACAAAATGTCCTGCTCCAAAATATGCCTTGTCGCAGTGTACCCCCAGGGACAACCTGAGAAGGCTTTTCGGATGTATGCAATCCTCGACGACCAAAGCAACAGATCATTGGCGAAGACGGAGTTCTTCAACTTGTTCAACTTACAAGACAATGCCTCACCCTACACCCTCAGAACCTGTGCAGGGTCAACTGAGTCAACAGGGAGAAGAGCAAGCGGTTACGTCATATGTTCAGAAGATAGCTCTCCCCACACTCATTGAGTGCAACCACATGGCCACAAACAGAGACGAGATTCCCACACAAGACGTGGCACGCCATTACCCGTGTAGCCAACTACATCCTGCCGGTAGAACAAGGCGCCAAGATCTTGCTGCTGCTCGGTAGGGACATCATGAGGGTACATAAAGTCCATAAACAGCATAACAGACCCCACAACGCACCATACGCCCAAAGACTTGACCTAGGATGGGTGATAGTGGGCAGTGCGTGCACTGATAAAGGGCACGGACAAGACTATGCTGATGCCCGCAGAACGGTGATAACAGAATGTGGACATACATCCCTCTCTGAACCATGTCTTGGCCATCTCCAAGTGACAGGAGGGCCAAGTGAATAGAAGAGACAAGGTCATACCCCTGAGATCAACAAAAACATCCTCACATCAGAGGGATGCGACAATGGCCTAGGATGCTTAGTGGTTCAGACAACCAAGGACGATGAATCGACTCCACTAAAGGAAGAAAGTAACCTCCCAAAGGTGACCGACAAAGGAGTCGACCAAAAGACAATAAACAATCGGACGATCCTCCCGCGAGCAATGGCACGGCTAAGACGCACAGTTGTTCCTCTCCACAGAGTATCAAGCGACAAAGCAGCCAGCTGTCACGGCTGGCATAGCCGCAAAAGATTGCGCCCTACAGGTGAAGCCACAGTGTCAAAAAGACTGTCCTCTCACACGTCTAAAAAGAGACGGTCACAGAGACATTTCATAAAGGGATTTACTAGGGCAAAAGAGACTGTTCTTCGTTACGTCCAGGGAGAAAATAACCTCCCGATGGCAGTTAACAAAGAGACACAAAAGCGTTTAACCAAACTACGGGGAGATGTTCTCGTGCAAGAGGAATGCACCGATGACCTACGGTGCACAGCGTTCCAGACAACAAGGGACGACGACAAGCAAACACCATTGAGGGAAGATAGAGGATTCCCGAGGTTAACAGTCAAGGAGCTCTCCAAAGACGGACCAGGCAGTTGGGTGACTCCGCTACCATTCCATTCACCAAAAGGACGTCTCCCGAACAATAGAGAACATGCCATCTCTACGCTCACTTCACTCCGCCGCAACCCACAAAGGGAGCCGGAGACCAAGAATCAAATTGTGGTCTTCGCACGGAAGAGATTCCTTAGCGGACACGCAGAGCCAGCGCCTTCACTGAAGGAAGGTAAAAAATGCCGGCACCTCCCATCATCTGGTGTTCACCACCGTCAGAAACCCAGCCAGATCTGGGTAACGTTCAGCTCCAATGCTCAGCAACAGGAAGCCTCTCCAAACGGGGCACTACTCACTGGACCAGACTTTGGACAACCAGTCTTCCAGGGGCGTTGATCCGCTTCTGCAAGGAGCCAAAGGCCATCTCCTTCCGCCAAACGCCAGGTGATAGGGTGACAAACTACCACGACTGGCACATCCACAAGGTGATGCACTCTGTAGAGAAAACTACAGAGTCAAAGGGACTGTTCTCTCACAAAGTTGAAAGAAAACAGTGCAAGAGACCTTTACACAAAGACATTGTGGTGCATCAAGCTAACCTAGAGCTGTGCATCCGCCTACTTCCCTTACCGAGATGGCGAAGGACTTCTAGCTGGGGGTACCGGCTGGTAACCCATCGTTATGTGAACATCATCTTTGCATTGTTATGTTGTTATATTGCACATATGTTCCACATACACATAGAATATAGTGGTATCTCCAGATACCAGATGGGGAGTGTCATGGAACAAGAATCACATCCCTGTTTCACGACCCTCTTTCCTTTGCAGCTTCTGCCTATCAGTTCTTATTTCAGCTGCATGGAGTTTGCATACACACACTGTGCCTGTGTGATATGTAACAATGTTGCATTTCTTGCCTCTGGGCATGTAATCAGTGAGTTGCTACTGCAGCCTCTGAGATCCTTACCAGAATGGGCTAGTCTGCCCTCCCCCCTGTTTTGTTCACAGATAGTCTGTCCCAAGACTATTCCTTTTACCCACATTGCTCCTCACTTCCTTTTCCACCCTGCAGACAGTGAGTACAGCACCTATCTCTGTTACTCTCCTATGGCAAGGCCATCTCTTTCTACCTGCTTCTAACTACAAATCACTACTACACACCATCCACAAGTGCCTGTATTTACTGCTGCTTTTCCAATAAAGTGAAGGAAATATTATAGGACTTGGAGTGATTTAGAAAGGGGGCTGAGTTAATGCTATCGGGGGCCATTCACACATCACAAGTTACCCTGGCTTCAGAATACCCAGAGACAGAAGGGAGAGAGGGGGAGACAGAGAGAGAGAGAGGGGGAGAGACAGAGGGAGGGGGAGAGACAGAGAGAGAGGTGGAGAGACAGAGAGAGACAGCGCCCAGCATCCCCGGACTGAAATCACCCAGAGACAGAGGGAGAGAGGGGGAGACAGAGAGAGAGATGGAGAGACAGAGAGAGGGGGAGAGACAGACAGAGGGAGAGAGGGGGAGACAGAGAGAGAGGGGGAGAGACAGAGAGAGGGGGTGACAGAGATAGAGAGGGGGAAAGACAGAGAGAGGGAGAGAGGGGGGGAGACAGAGAGAGACAGAGCTTAGCGTCCCCGGACTGAAATCACCCAGAACAAAACAGGGGCATTTCAATGGAAAAGTCTGACTTTATTAGTAAGCCTTGCTCCTAATCAGTGAGATTTGATATGTCGGAGGATAAACAGAGAGAGGGGGGGAGAGACAGAGAGAAGGGGGATAGACAGATGGGGAGACAGAGAGAGAGGGGTGAGACAGAGAGAGGGGGAGAGACAGGGGGGGAGAGGGCGAGACAGAAGGGGAGAGAGACAGACAGAAGGAGAGAGAGAAGGGGAGAGACAGTGAGAAGGAGAGAGAGGGGGAGAGAGACAGAGAAGAGAGAGAAAATACAAGGTAAAGAAGGAAGAGAGAGGCTTAGACTTACAAACTGATACATTTTTACATTTGACACATTTTGATTTGGCCTCTCCATTAAAGCCATATAATAATAATAATAATAATAATAATAATAATAATAATAATAACAGGCATATTACCGTGGCGATATTTTGGCCATAGGGGCAATGCAAATTGCGAATGATAAATGTAATCGCGAATGACTTATTCAAGAGAACTATCGGGCGCTAAAATCCGTTATCTCGCGATAGATATCGGGCAACCCCGAAAAAATCTAACAACGGTTTCATATATTAACACATTAGTGGCCAGCTAATTGTCACGGGAGACCAGGTTATTTACACCTTTTTACCGGAATCATTCATTGAGCAAAACAATGTAGAGAAATAAATTGTAATTTATCCGCATAAATTCACTTACACACATTGATACACAAAATACAGACAAAAAGACAAACTTACTTTGGGACTGGGGTCGAAAACTAGACTTTCCTAGGTGCAGGGAACCCTACGGGAGGGTTTTACCCTGACCGGGACTTAGCCAAATCTCCAGGAACTCAGATCGGTATAAAATCCCCGCCGCGACCGCTATGTTAGTTTCTGAGAACTTGGCGCAAAGTCGGGACTTAGTCTCTGGCGGGCGGCTTTTCAGGCTGGATATCGAAGCCGGTTGCTTTGCTATTACAAACAGAGCATCTTTGAAAAGCCGCCCGCGCTCTTTCAGCGCAAACTCAAGAGGAACACATACTCTGATTGGCTCAGGGCTTCTTATAGTATCCCTGCTTCATTCATAAAAATAGAAGCAGAGCGGACAGCCAATCAGCACGTGGGAACTTTCTCAAGCAGCCAATCCGAGCCAAGCCGGGTAGAAAAGCCGGGTCAGAGGGAAATTTGAAATAGCCAAGAGACATGCGCAAGCCTGCCACCTCTCTCCCTGCTACCTCTCTCCCTGCCACCTCTCTCTCTGCCACCTCTCTCCTTGCCACCTCTCTCCCTGCCACCTCTCTCCCTGCCTCCTCTCTCCCTGCCTCCCCTCTCCCTGCCACCTCTCTCCCTGCCACCTCTCTCCCTGCCACCTCTCTCCCTGCCACCTCTCGGATGGGGGTTCCTGTTACTCACAGATCAGACAGACAGATAGAGAAGCTGTTGCTACAGACAGGATGACGGTTGTGTGGACGAGCAGATGGGAGAGACGCTGTAGGGAACACACGGCAGGTCTCTCTCCTGATCCGCAGAGCATCTCAGAGCCGGGAACATCTGTATAATAGCACATCCGTTACCCCCTTCACCCCCTCTCTGTCCTCCCCCCCCCCCTCCCTTATCCCCATGTTTCAGCCTCACTCTGGTTCTGCTGGTCTGTCACGGTGGATATAATGATGGCCGCTGCTTCCACCGGCTGTGGACTGACGCCTTCCCCAGTGATCCCGACCCCACACGCGTGTTCAGGTGACACATCAGAAGGGTTTGCTTCCTGTAGAGGTAGAAAATGGGAGTCACAGGCAGCCCGTGCACCTCTCCCCGGTGTGAGTAACATACCTTAATTCCCTGAGTGTGAGCAAGAAAACAAACAAACAATGAGAGCCCAAACTGACACTCAGAGCGGGGAGAGCAGGCAATGAACAGGAGCCCACAGTTAGCATGCACTCGCTGCTGGAATAGTGTATTCCTGGAAATACACAGCAGGTGTCAGAGTGTATGTGTGTATGTGTGTATATATGTGTATGTATTGTGGCAGGACGCACAGTAAGATCAGTAAGTGTCAGTAAGATGCTAAGACACCGTGTCAAGCTTAACTGTAGTGGTTTATTATCCACCAGACAAATAAACAGCAGGAGCACTGTCCCTTTAAGGCAAAAGAAACCATAAAATAAACACCTATTCCCGTTAGGGAAACTAACTAAACTTTACTGTGGCCCTTTCTAATGGGCAGCCAGCTAGTCTGGTTATTCACCCAAAACGTACTACACAATAAAGTTCAATAAGAAGTCTCTTATCTGTTATTATAGGGGATTATCCCAAGATCGCCTGGTAGCTCCAACAGAAATGAGGAACGCCGGTTCAGGGGAGCAGGCTGTGTCCAGTTTGTAATAGTCTTTATCCTGGGTTAGGGTCCCATCTGGTCCCAGCTGCCGAGCTTCTTGCAGGCTGGGGAACCCGAACAGCACAGGTCCTTCCTGGCTGGGAGAAGACTCTCTACCCTCCAGGGGAAAAACGAACTCAGTTTGTGTAAGCCACTTCCTGCCTTTTAAACCTGCAGTCTCTCAGTCCTTCCTGTTTAATTAGCTGCAGGTGCATGTAGTTCTCCAGCAGGAGGTTAACTGGTTGAGTCAGTGACTCTGTCACAGTATATATGTATGTTTGTATGTGTAGCCGAGTCCCCCTACCCTGCCTCTGGTGCGGGGGATCTGCTCAGCTGGTAGGCCAGAGTTCCACGCGATCGGGTGTGTGGGGGCGGCCATTTTGTTAGTCGTGCATGCGCAGTTTGGCTAGGTGCGCATGCGCAGTGTCAGGAGTGCGGCAGCCATCTTAGAATGGCTCCTCATATGCAGCAGCGGGACTACATGTCCCAGAATCCTCAGGTAGGAGGGAAGACCACATGGGACTGTCCCAGCCAATGGGATTCGAGCAGGAGAGAGGAACAGGATATCCTCCATGTGCGGGGAGCACACGCAGTCCTGACAGAGGAGCGAAGGGAGAAGGTGGTGTCCAGGGAGCAGTGCTTCCTGAACTAGGCCTAGACTTTGCCCAAAGGCCCCAGTAAGGCCCTGAGATACCTGTAGAGGAGTGTTGCAGGGAAGGCCCCAGATAAGGACTCTTCCCATTATTATTATTACAGCGCCAGTGACCGGACGGCCACGTGACGCTCTGCGGCCTGGGATTAGGTCACAGGACCCTGAGACATTGTGTGAGACACTCCGGCTGGAGCTCACACTGCGATGAGGATCAGGACCCTTAGGAGATAGGGGAATTGTGTCGGAGGTCCTGCTGCGTGGGACCCGCTCCAACACAAACCGCGCCAGCAGCGCCTGTGTACTGGAGTACCCAGCCAGGTACCCAACGCGCACCTTCATCCACAGGGGGTAGACCCACCTCACGTTTGGGTGGGATTGCTGGGACGGACACCAGGGGTTATCGGTGCCACTGCACCCTCAGTACTTTGGGGGAACCACCACGTGTTGGGGTCACTGCACTACACTGTGTCACATGGTAATGTGTTATATGTGTAGCATTGTTATAGTAAAGATCATATATATATGTAGCCCGGTCCCCTGGTCTCCCGTTTCCCCCTCCCCCTTACCTACGCTGCCACGAGGGATTTTGCGGGGAGGTATAGGAGGCGACGGGCTCGCCGACGTCTCCCTCTGCAGGGCGCCGCCATGTTTGGTTGTGCGCGCGCCCGCGAAGAGGCTCACGCATGCGCAGAAGAGTTGCGGTGTCCATGACAGTGTCGCGCATGCGCATTACAGTAGGCGCACGCGGCTGCAGTAGAATAGAGGCTCTGCAGGGACTACAAGTCCCATAATGCATAGGGGCAGGCAGTCAGCTGACTACACACAGCCAATAAGGCTGCAAGGACCTCTTGCTCCAGGAAGAGATACAGTTTGCCCACTGGGAGGTCAGAGGGGAGTTGGAATCCGGACAGAGAGGGTGCAGGTAGGGTCCATGGAGCAGTGCTCCTTTGGACTAGGCCTGGTACCCCCCCAAGGTCCCAGATAGAGCCCCTGTGCCCCAGTAGATACTGTGAACATTTCATACTGTAGGGAAAGGCCTCAGATAGGGACCCTTCCACAGTAGTAAGAGTGAGAGATATTCTGCAGGTCATCGCCTGAAGGAGAAGTGCGACCTGTTGCAAGGGAGCAGACCAAGACTCCTTGACAGAGACTATTTATAGGGGTACACTCCGGCTGGAAGCCCCTCCAGAGGCACCCGCCTAAGGATTCATCCAGGAAAGGAGCAAGGGCATATAATGCCTTGATAAAGTGCTCTGTGAAGCACGAAACATGTTGGTAGGGTAACGCCTTGCCCTTTTTCCTTCCATAGTCCTTGGAGATGGAAATCGCGCTCGTCTGGGATCCTAAGGGAGAGAGAGGGCACAGGAAGGGAGAGAGAGGAGGGCTGGGGGTAAGGGCAGGAGAGGGGGCACAGGAAGGGAGAGAGAGGAGGGCTGGGGGTATGGGCAGGAGAGGGCACAGGAAGGGAGAGAGAGGAGGGCTGGGGGTAAGGGCAGGAGAGGGGGCACAGGAAGGGAGAGAGGAGGGCTAGGGGTGAGGACAGTAGAGAGGGCACAGGAATGGAGTGAGGAGGGCTGGGGGTAAGGGCAGGAGAGGGCACAGGATGGGAGAGGGGAGAGAAGATAGGAAAATGCCTATGAATCCCCCCACTGATAGTATCTGACCCCCCACTGATAGTATCTGACCCCCCTGCACGCAAACAAAATACATAACTACATCCTCCAGATATTTCCGAGGCTGCAATCTGGGTGAGTGAATGTCCCATATATGGTGGAACTATCGAGGTTAAGGGGGGTACCCCAGTTAGTGCCAAGGTGTCACAGAACCTGTATTGGGTTTGTGGGTGCCCGAACCGAATATGAGGTACCCCAAAATGTATGCTGTAATAAATTATGACCTATGGTGTTTTTTACATTTACTATTGGGCTCTATGCAGACAGCTTAAGGTGCCAGCTAGTCTGCATAGAATCCGTAGGATGAAAGAGGAGACGGGATGTTGAGAGGTGTCGGGCTGCTAAATGGACTGGGCAGGGCGGAGTGCTGGGTCCGGAGAACAGAGACCCCCTGTGGGGGGAACTTCTCGCTGCTGGACGCAGTTGCGCCTGCCCAGCGGGAGCTAATGGGCTGGCTAAGGAAAAGATGGCGATTGTAGGCTCTTTTCCTATTTGCCAGAACAGATGCCCCGCCCACAGGGCATCCCAAGCCGGCGCAACACGCCCCCTGCCTCTGACCCCATCCGCCAGATGAGCCGTGCTCTGATTGGCTGGTGGGACATGTTCCCACGCTCTGAGTGGCCGAAAGGCTCTGTCTGCCACATATCATAGTCTCTCTCTCTCTCTCTCTCTCTCTCCTTATAGATAGTCTTGGGACTGGTCCAGTGAAGTCTCTCTCGCTCTCTCTCCTTATAGATAGTCTTGGGACTGGTCCAGTGAAGTCTCTCTCTCCCTCTCTCTCCTCCTCTCTCTTTCCCCCTCTCTCTCTCCCCCTCTCTCTCCCCCTCTCTCTCCCCCTCTCTCTCCCTCTCCTTATAGATAGTCTTGGGACTGGTCCTGTGAAGCCCCAGGTTTCCCAGGGGCATTGCGATGCCGGGGTCTCCTAGCCAAAGCTGAGGACTGGGCCTGAGGAGTACAAGGTTTATTCCAGTGACGTGGAGTGAACAAGGTCAGCCTTTGCTGAAGCCGGCGCCTTGCACCTAGGGAAGCCTAGTTTTGTCCCCAGACCCAAAGTGTGTATTGTCACGAGAGAACAGAACCTATATATAATAACCGGGCCAGATTTCACAAGATTATGATATAGTAAACTGAATGAGTTTATTTCTTATGAGCATAACAGACAATACATTTAAGTAAATAACATTACAGAAATATTTACACTTACTGGGGCTGGGTAATGAGATATTCAGCCGAATAGCAGCTCATTTAGTTGTTACAGTCACGACAAGCACAGGAATAAGGGGTGCAAGCAATTATATAGATGCAGGCCCCCATTCCTAACATGGCAGTTCAGTTTTTGGTGAACAATAATCTTGTCCCAATCACAGGTTGTCAGGTAATGCGAGAAGCTGGGCTTACCGAGCCCCTCATTAATACACCCCTCCCCTGGTCCTACTTGGCCAGCCCATTTATAAAAAAATATGACAAGAGGCCTAGTTGCCATTATGTCTAGTAAAATGGTTATTGGGGCAGAAACCCGTCCTGTAGGGGTGTTACATTTAACAGGTGAAGTGGTTATCACCTAGTTGTGAGACTCTGTCTGCATATTCAAGGGGGGTGAGTCTTTGCCCCTTTGATCAGCATATGGCCTCATTAACACATCAGAGGACTCATGTGACTCACACTGCCTTTCTGAATAAAAATATGGCATAAACTATTACATGGGAAATCATACTTTCTATCGGTATGAAGGGGTTAACAATCCCTGGGCCGCCTGCTATAGGCGGGATTTAACTTGTGTCCAAATATCACCGTTATAGCATGTATACAACGAAAGTTATAATTTTTTCACTTCATCCATTGTCAGGGATACAATACCATTCTCTCATGTTAATACATAACATAGCAATTAATTCTGCTGAAGCGGGGGAATGCAGATCAACATATACACACACAATATGGTTAACCCTTTCCCTCCCGACATGATTTATACACATACATAACACAGAGCTGCAGGGAGTTGCAGCCTTATTCTGGGGACAAAACAGATGTGACAGGGGAATGCAAGTTATTACCCAACACACATTAACCCCTTGTGTCCCACGCATGATTGTAGGGGCTGCCAGCTGGGGGGGGGGGGTGACCCCTTTATTCAGGCCTGGCATAGCCTCCCATCATGGCATGTATATTCTCTGTATTTTTTATTTCTGTGGGTTTCTGAGGTCTTATCCAAATAACCCTAATTTTATTTCACTGCCTTGTTTTGCCTTGTGACCGATCCCTTAAATATAAATGGTGTTATAAGACCTGGCCTACCGTGACATCCCCTTAAACCCAGACCCCCTCTTCTGGTCAAACAGACCAGAAACTGTCTTGTAAATCAAATTATTTCTCACATTTTTGCCGCCTCTGGATTCTGG
>WSYH01007863.1:0-31389 GCA_036426205.1 Ascaphus truei | reverse complement strand
TCTTATATGTTTGTTTGTTTGAGACTACATTGAAGATACTTCCTTGGAACTCATCCCAGCTATATTGGACTCTATTCTGTCAGGCTATTATTTTCATTTTTTTGAGGCGCCGATTTATGTGTTTTTACTGTATTCCATGCCTACTGGAAAGCGCGCGAAAGTTACTGGCCTGTGAGGTATGTTAATGGCCAGAGGGTGACAGTGTGTCTACAGGGAAACCACTGAACAAAGGCTTACTCCCCCAAGATTAAGAATGCAGGGCGGAGAAAGAGCAGGACATGGCTATTCAAGTTAAGTGACATACTTCACACCTCTGGTCAGAGTTTCCCGGTCCAGAATCCCAAATGGCAGACTTGAAGACGCCAACTTTTGAGAGTGGGGCTAAGGAAATGGACCTCTGACTAGAAGAGTGCCCACCCCCTGTGGGCAGGTACCATCTAGCTTCCCACGTGAGCTGGCAAAAGGTCATTGGACCCAGGTAATTGTTCTCCAATATCTGAGTCCCAATGTTAGGGATAGAGCCCAAATCCCATATAAAGGATTGCAAGCTCTATGCCCATTGTCTTTCGTGTCTTCGTTATTCTACCTGAATTGTTCCTGACGTCTAATGAACTGCTAGGCTATTTCATTGTCCCCTTCCCAAGTAAGTGTATATATTTTCATTGTTATTTGTCCAATATTGTTTGCCCACCTGTCTTTTAAGGAATAAAATCTCTTTATTATATCACAGTCATATTCTATTCAACCCAGAGTATTTGGTGTATATTATTAGCCTGTGGCTACCGTGACAGGATTAGCATCACACAAACAGGAGTTATGCTCGGCAAGGAAGGAGAGTTCTGACAAGGTATTTAAAGGACCTCCCACCAATGAGAGGCAACCAGGAAGTGGAGCTGCGGGTCCTGATCGGCTGTTGGATCATGCAGGTGAGTCCCGTTGCACAGCCAATTGCGACCATGTCAGAGTGTGTGCCCGCGCTGCGCGCATCTGCGCATTACGATGGCGACCCGGTCGCGCGCCACGATGCCTGTGCCAGTACGGGAGAGGAGACCAGAGGCGGGACCAACAGGTACAGAGGCGGAAAGCGGAGCACAGCCGCGCAACGTAGTCCTGCCGTCAGAGTGGGGGCGGGACCTTGGGACAGAGACCGCAGTCTGACGGAGAGAATGCACACCGTGCATGCGTCGCTCGTCACGGCCGGAGGAACGGAAGCGTGCCCTGCGCCCTGCGCCCAGGGACAGGAGATAAGAAAAAATTGTGTGTGGTGCTCTCAAGACAATCCGTGTTGTAAAGCAATATAGATTTAGATGGAAAACAACCCTAAATACATAATGTAATAAAGTCTTAAAGGATGCAGCCCGGTTGTAATGATATCCCTCAAGGCAAGGCAGTAAGGATAAAATCAATAACACCAGCAGGTGACCGGTAGATGAAACATCCTTTTTAAGTAGACACAATAAGTATGGACAGCATGGAATAAACTCACTTGGGAATCTTCATCCACCATAAACAGTAAGTCCAATGTATCCAGTGTTCCAGAGTTGAGAGTGTATCCGTAGTTGGAAGATCTTCAGGCAAAGATGAAGGGAGGAAAAATGGAGCACTAATATCCAGCTGTAAAAACAGCAATGAAGAAACAGGAGTACGTTCCCAAATAAAGCTATTTAATGGATCAGGAAAAGGTTACAAAATACACCAACGCGTTTCGGACCACTACAGTCCATTATCAAGGTGAATGCAACAATGACATACAGAGTGCAATTTATACTTACCACTCAATCGCATGGGCCAGTTACAGAGACCTGACGGGCTTACATCACGGGTCAAGGGTCACGCACCCGCACCATGTGACGTACCCGGAAGTGTCTGTAACTGGCCCATGCGATCAAGTGGTACGTATAAATTGCACTCTGTATGTCATTGTTGTATTCACCTTGATAAAGGACTGTAGAGGTCCAAAACGCGTTGGTGTGTTTTGTAACCTTTTCCTGATCCATTAAATAACTTTATTTGGGAACGTACTCCTGTTTCTTCATTGCTGTTTTTACAGCTGGATATTAGTGCTCTGTTTTTTCTCCCTTCATCTTTGCCCAGGGACAGGAGAGGCTGAAATGACCCGAGCAGTACCCGCGTGCAGCGCGTAAGTGCCCCTGCTATGTTGCCACTCTTGAGTGCCATGGGGAACAGATGGGCGAGTAAGGGTTAAGGGGACAGAAGCACCTCTTAAAGATTCTCCAACTCCCATTTGAAAACCCTGGTGGAATCTTGTTTGTGTTTAGCATAAAAAACCTTATCCTCCAATTGTCTCAATGCCTCTGCTTTACTGTATATTTGGAAGCTGACTACATGATAATAGCCCCCCACCCCCTTATCTGCATTTTTGATTACAATTGATTTGTTTTCTTGTAGCTGTTTGAGATCCAGTCTTTCTTGAGACGTTAAATTTTCAGATGACGGGTATGTAAAGGAATTAGCCTCTGCTAGAACGCGTAAATCTCTTTAGAATGCATAAATCAGTTAGAAAAGTGCATTGTGAAGTGGACAGTTGTGAATATTATAAAAAGTGTTGTACTGTATGGCTCTAAGTGATTATGCTCTTTATTTGTTTATAAGGATGTGACATCCATAGTAACCCATAGGTAGCTTTATATCCGTGGTATTCCAAATGTTTTTTTACTGTTCTGGTTATTGTAACCTTTGTCATTATGCTACACACATGAAGAGAGTGAAAAGTTTGAGACCCAAATGCAACATCAAAATACAAAACTTTATCAATTGTCATACTAATTATGTTATATATACACTTTTGTTTGGCTGTGGCAAAAGATATGTTGGTCGTACGATTAGACCATTCAAAGCTAGAATAGCTGAACATGTTCGTCTGATAAAGAAAAAGGATTTGTCTCATCCGGTGTCCAGACATTTTTCCAATTGTTCCAAAAGTGGTATAACAAATTTTTCATTTACAGGATTGGAACATGTACCCCTACATGTTTGCAGCCCATGTTCAATTTGGCCCGTTCTGAGTGACAAGCAGTGTGGAGTTTAACAGGAGTTCAACAGGAGTGAAACAAGTGGACTACAGATTTGAACTACGTTGGAAAGGTGGACATTTTCTATCCCAGACCACATGTCACGGTAACTTATGACAAGATATAATATACACCAAATAAGTGGGTTTAACTGAACGAGGCTTAGATATAATAAAGTAGATTTATTCCTTAGATAGGTGAACACAAATAGATAGTACAATTAACATACAAGAAGGTAACACTTACTTAGGGGTTGGAATGAAGAAGTATCAAATAGCAATTCTTCAGCAATCAGGTTTCAATCAAGATGTAACAAGAAGACAAAGACTGTAGGGTTGACAACAGTTTATATATCTATTCAACCCTATTCTTATCATTGAGTGCAGACTATTGGAGAACAATTATCTGCACCAAATCTCTAACGTGGGACATTGTTAACCCATGCCCCCCAGCTAGATGGCACATGCGTACTGGGACCTGAGGGTCTGATTTCTGTAGCCCCACACCCAATCAGGGGCGCCGGGCAGTCTGCCAGTTGGGGTATCTGGCAGATATTCTTTCTTTGTAGGTGTGAGTTTAGCACCTACAAACCACTCAAGTCCTGTACTTCTCCGCCCTCATGTAAACAGTTAGAGAGGATGAGCCTTTGATCAAGGATCTGTTTCTTAGACATAGGTCGCCCTGACCATTTGCATTCCTCAGTGGCAGAATCTTGCGGGCTTTTTGTCCCCGCTTTGATACACAACATAGTTTTTAATATACAACATATTAAAATAACCGGTGTTCTGTGGGTCCAGGGGTCCAACGACCCAGGCATTCATGCCGGACGTGGGTCACCATAGTGGCCAAGTTTCAGCCTGCTGCGACCCACAGAACCGGAGATATGCAAATACAAGTTAAACCGTTTATTTCTTTATTACAAATTTCTCCGCTGTAAAATAAATCTAGATTTTTTACTTCTTCCATTGAAATCAACGGTCCCGCCCCCATAAGACTTTCAATGGGGAAACTCCGCCATTGCGCTCCATGGAGTCCCACAATAGATTTACAATGGGGCACCGCCGCCTGAAGCCTATGGACTTCCTCGCATCAGCCTGTCAATGGGAACGGCCGCCATTGATGTTTAATGGGAAAAATCAGGACCTTTATGGTGGTCCATACTCCGTCGGGTTGGTCGAAGAGGGTCGGGAATGGATCTGCAGCGTCATGCAGGCACCCAAAACCCGGCCCTCTGGACCCTCCAGAACCGCCATTGAAACCTATGCGTGACCCGCTCAGCCAGCACGACCCTTTCTGAGGGTCCTGGATTTTTGGACCCGGTGGTGGTCAAGTGAGGGGAGGCCTAGGATCTAGGGGCAAAATAATTTTATTCCTGGTGCCCTAGAACCTAAGGATTCCCAGCCACTGGTCGTTGAACTTGGGCTAATAGTGATCAAACTCTTTTTCAGACAAAGTATCCGCTTTGCGGTTTTGCGGTTTGGACGGCTGCCAACCTTTCCTGGAGATGCGCCGTCGAGGAATCTCCATTGAGTCAATGGGCCCATTGACTTACAATGGGAAACCACCCGCTCCTCTCTCGGACGCTACGCTGCTGGTCTCGAGGGGAAACAGGTCCAAAACTGCTAGATTCGCCATTGAAATGAATGGAGCTCTAATGCGGCCTATGGGACTGCAAAATGGTGCCTGAAAAGGCGGGAAAATTAAACAAGGGCTATAATCAATTCTACCTATTAACCCTAGGCCTTCCGGATGGATCCCAGTGTGTGTGTACAGACACTTACACTGGTGGAAATACATTACAACAGGGAACATACATTTTCATGTACAACAGCAAGGTAAAAAACCAATTCCTGGACCGCAGTCCAGTTAACCCCTTGCCTCCTGGTGAGGTCAGGGGGTGGCCATATGGGGTGCAACCCTTTAATACCAGGCCAACCCCCTCTCCCTCTACACCTCCCCCCTTCTTAATAGGTGACCTGGGGCCCACTGTCCCTCAACGGGAGTGGGTCAGGCTGGTAACCATTATGTATTCGTCTACAGAGGGATAGTCCCTTGTACGGTGAAATGTCCATCAGCATTGCTGTTTTCACTTCTACTCACGACTTTTTATGCTGGATGGTGAACTCAATATCTTGCAGGGCCAACGCTCCACCATAGCAACTGTGCATTCTCACCCTAATCTCCCTCTGTACCAACTCATAGGGGGAATGTTGGTCTGTGATGGACCGTGAAAGCCCTCCCATCATGTGGGGGTTCTGGACCTTCTTGTGCTCCCTTTTGTGCCGGGTCACCTGGGTTCTAAGCTTGGCCTCTAGCGATGCTTTGGTGATGCTCAGGGTAGCCTTCAGTTTCTCATGCTGCTTTGCAGGGACATACTGGGTCATCAGACGTTCCTGCAGCACTTGAATTTCTTTAACAGCCTGCAGATTTTCTTCCTGCAGAGTTCGCTGCTTCTCCTCGGCCTTCTCGAGGTGCGTACGCAGACCTTGCAGTTGGTTCTGCAGTCGGTGCTCTGCTTCAAACTTCTCGCCTTCCAAAAGTCTATTTATTTCCTTAAGCTCGTGTAGCTTTTCATTCTTTTCCTTGACTTCGTCTGTCAACTGAAAATTTTCTTCTTTCAGTTTTAAGTTTTCTCTTTTTAATCTTGAATTTTCTCCTTTTTCAGTCTCTGTACTATTCAGGGCCTCTTTGCAGTCCTCCTTCCATTTACGCACATCTGCTTTGAGAATGACAGTCTCCTGGCGTGAGACTTCCTTCTCTAGGTTGAGGGTCTGGAGCTCCTTCTGAGAGACTTGGAGATCTGTATCAAGATTGACAATAGTTTCTTTAGATATGTCCAGCTCCTCAGTGAGACTGTGTAGTTCCTTTCTGGAAACTTCCAGATCTGTGCGGCAGCTGTTGGTCTCATGATGTGAGGCATCCAGTGCTCTGCGGAGTGTCTGAACCTCTTTCGGACATTGTTGACCTCCTGTTGTGAGGCATTCAGCTCTACACGAAGAGTGTGAACCTCTTGCTTAAAGACTGTCATCTGCTTTAGTGTCTCCTCATACTTCCACTTCAGCTTCAGCTTATTCATCATATTATCAGATTGGCTTTGCTTTTCATCCATGCCGGAAATAGTAGCGTTTGCAGTATCTAGCTCAGTCTTGAGATTGTCCAATTCTGTTCCAGATTCAGAGTACATTGCGAGCACCGTCTTCTGTAACTCAGCATTATCTTCTCTCTCAAGTTTCAATTGTTCTCGAAGTAGATCACAGTCACGCCTGGCAATTTTCAGGGCGTTTTCAGGGCTGGTCAAGGGATCGTCATTCACTGGTTCCTTCTCCGCTTCCCTGGGATGACTGGTTGAGGGTTCCTCACTGTTGGCACCGGACAGACACTTCTTTGGTGTACACGACTCCTGCCTTGGGCCATCTGGATATTTGGTTATCCGCGGGACGAATTCTCCATTTTCTCTAGGCTGCAGGGCATCTCGGTCCCCCTTTTTCTCCACAGGATCTGCGGACGTGTCTGTTCCTTCCACGGTACATGAAGAACCGCTTTTCTTTTTCTTTTTTTGCCTTTTTGTTTTGGATGACACCGTCCCTTCAGGGATACTGGGGTCTCCATCTTCATTTGAAATTTTAGCAGCGTCACTGGATCCACCCGGCTTTTCTATCAACTGTAATAGCTGACGGAAATATTCGGTGATCCACTGCTCCCACTCTTTCTCCTGCTGATCATATTCGTCATCAAAGCGAGCGGTGTTTTCGGTTCGTGCCGAGTTCAGGCACCCCCACCATTCTTGGGGTGTTTTGAGGGTGTGACTCGGTTCGGGTTCCCCGTAAGAGATGTCTTCCTCTTTATTGGACTGGAAGGGCCACTCTTCCGTGGGGTAGGGTTCATTACAGGAATGCTGCATCTTGTCCTCCATTTTTAGGCTATCAGGTGTAATTTTATTCCTGACCTCAGGAGGCGCTATTGCAGCTGTTGCCACTGTATTTGCTACAAACCCCAATCGTGGTAGTCCTACAGGTGGGCATATTTTGCTTGTAGAGGTCATAGCTCTCACAGGCATCTCTGTAGACTTTTTCTTTCTTGGGTAAGTTTTACAATATCAGCAGTACTGTGCATGCATTTTCTCTCATCAGATATACAAAATGTGCAGTTGCTAGTTAAAAACGTCTATTTGCTTTTCACCATTAACTTGCTAGGTGTAATCTCTCATTAGGTATGCTGAATGTGTAGTTGCTAGGTAAAAACTTCTGTTTGCTTTACACCATTTACTTGCTAGGTCCAATCTCTCTGCTTCAGCCAAATAATGTGATTTTCTGCTTGAGTTCAGTCTCAACTTTGGGTATTATGACATTCACTCTTCACACTTTGGGATACCTTTTACACAGTTCAGCAATTCCTTTTTTCTAGTAGGCAATTTTACCCTCTGCATTTGTTTACTGAAAATTCACCTGCTTCAGCACAGTCTTGCATCAATTTTCACATTTTTCTGCATATACTCCATTCACAACTGGTAGTCCTATGCGGTGTGGCAGCCTTTACTTGCAGAATCAGTACCGCTCATGGGTCACCATTTGTATTCACTGTTTCAGCTAAGCATTTGAAAACAAAAAACGCCTATCCCTTTAAGGGCTAACTCACTTCTTGAACCCTGACTATGGCTGGAAGGCAAACCCCCTATTTCAATGACCATATTACACTTTATTGTGATAGGCAAATAAGTTTTACCTGCTTTAGCAGTCTCTCTCTCTCTCCTCTTGGGATTGGGGAAAAGAGTCCATCTGTGGTTTTGTAAGTTTCAGTACAGTAGTGTGTATCACTTTAACTCTGATCTCTGCTGCATGAGATTTTTTTTTTTTTTTTAAGTTGCTCAGACTGTTTGTAGGCAAAAAGCATAAAAAAATTCACAGAAAAAATCTCCGGTCCTTTCTAACTTCAAAGACCACCTCTCGTCCCACTTCGGACACCATATGTAGGCGGACGCTCACAGAGGTATGCAAGGGAGACGGATTATAGTGAAATTAAATAAGCCTTTTATTGCGCCTGTTTCCTTAACATCAGGAAACCATCCAAACACGGGGTAAACAAAGCTTCTATTCACTTGGGAGCATTTCTAGTGAAATACTATGCAGTTCACAACTCCCTTAGATAAGCATGTCTCCCAGCCCCAAACATATAGCATGAGATGAACAGATATAAAAAGTCTTGTATATGAAAGTCTTATCTGTTTGTAGTGGTTTGGAGGGAAAATCTTCTCTGTCCCTGGTTCAGCTCCCTTTTCCTCAGGGTGCATCAGCATTCAGGTTTAAAAGTTTCCGCTGTGTGTTGAAAGCAGCTCTGCTGTTTTCTTCTGGCAGGGCTCAAGACTATTTGTCTCCAAGTTCAGCTCAGGTGTGAGCTAAGGAGTCTCACTTCCTGTCTCAAAAGACAGGCTTTTCTAAGCCATCTAATCAGGCAGGTGGTGTTTGTTAATTGACTACCAGCAGTTAACCACCACACTGCTGGATTAGAGGTACATTACCTGAACAGGGATAACTCCCCTGTTACAATGAGGCTTAGATATAATAAAGTAGATTTATTCCTTAGATAGGTGAACACAACAAGATAGTACAATTAACAAACAAGAAGGTAACACTTACTTAGGGGTTGGAATGAAGAAGTATCAAATAACAATTCTCCAGCAATCAGGTATCAATCAAGATGTAACAAGAAGACAAAGACTGTAGGGTTGACAACAATTTATATATCTTTTCAACCCTATTCTTATCATTGAGTGCAGACTATTGGAGAACAATTATCTGAACCCAATCTCTAACGTGGGAACATTGTTAACCCATGCCCCCCAGCTAGATGGCACATGCGTACTGGGACCCTGAGGGTCTGATTTCTGTAGCCCCACACCCAAATCAGGGGCGCTGGGCAGTCTGCCAGTTGGGGTATCTGGCAGGATATTCTTTGTTTGTAGGTGTGAGTTATAGCACCTACAAACCACTCAAGTCCTGTTCTTCTCCGCCCTCATGTAAACAGTTAGAGAGGATGAGCCTTTGATCAGGGATCTGTTTCTTAGACATTAGGTCGCCCACTGACCATTTGCATTCCTCAGTCGGCAGGAATCTTTGCGGGCTTTTGTCCCCGCTTTGATACACAACATAGTTTTAATATACAGACATATTAAAATAACCGGTTCTGTTGGGTCCAGTGGGTCCAAACGACCCAGGCATTCATGCCGGACGTGGGTCACCATAGTGGCCAAGTTTCAGCCTGCTGCGACCCACAGAACCGGAGATATGCAAATACAAGTTAAACCGTTTATTTCTTTATTACAAATTTCTCCGCTGTAAAATAAATCTCAGTTTTTTACTTCTTTCCCATTGAAATCAACGGGTCCCACCGCCATAGACTTTCAATGGGGAAACTCCGCCATTGGCGCCTATGGGAGTCTGCCACAATAGATTTACAATGGGGCACCGCCGCCATTGAAGCCTATGGGACTTCTCCGCCATAGCCGGTCAATGGGAAACGGCCGCCATTGATGTTTATGGGAAAAATTCATGGACCTTTATGGTGGTCCATACTCCGTCGGGTTGGTCGAAGAGGGTCGGGAATGGATCTGCAGTCATGCAGGCACCCAAAACTCCGGCCCTCTGGACCCTCCAGAACCGCCATTGAAACCTAAGCTGTGACCCGCTCAGCCAGCACGACCCTTTCTGAGGGTCCTGGATTTTTGGACCCGGTGGTGGTCAAGTGAGGGGAGGCCTAGGAGCTAGGGGCAAACATAATTTTATTCCTGGGTGCCCTAGAACCTAAGATTCCCATGCCACTTGTCGTTGAACTTGGGCTAATAGTGATCAAACTCTTTTTCAGACAAAGTATCCGCTTTGCGGTTTTGCGGTTTGGACGGCTGCCAACCTATTCCTGGAGATCGCCGTCGAGGAATCTCCATTGAAGTCAATGGGCCCATTGACTTACAATGGGAAACCACCGCTCCTCCTCTCGGACGCTACCTGCTGGTCTTCGAGGGAAACAGGTCCAAAACTGCTAGATTCGCCATTGAAATGAATGGAGCTCCAATGGCGGCCTATGGGACTCTGCAAAATGGTGCCTGAAAAGGCGGGAAAATTAAACAAAGGGCTATAATCAATTTCTACCTATTAACCCTAGGCCTTCCGGATGGATCCCAGTGTGTGTGTGGTACAGACACTTACATGGTGGAAATACATTACAACAGGGGAACATACATTTTCATGTTACAGCAAGGTAAAAACCACATTCCTGGACCGCAGTCCAGTTAACCCCTTGCCTCCCTGGTGAGGTCAGGGGGTGGCCATATGGGGTGCAACCCCTTTAATACCAGGCCAACCCCCTCTCCCTCTACACCTCCCCTTCTTAATAGGTGACCTGGGGCCCACTGGCCCTCACGGGGAGTGGGTCACGGCTGGTACCATTAATGAATTCAGTCTCAGAGGGATAGTCCTGACGTGAAAGTCCATCAGCATTGCTGTTTTCACTACCCTTCTTATGCTGGATGGTGAACTCAAATTCTTGCAGGGCCAAGCTCCACCATAGCAACTTGGCATTCTCCCCTAATGCCCTCTGTAGCCAACTCAGGGGGATGTGGTCTGTGATGACCGTGAAAGCCCTCCCATACATGTAGGGTTGGAGCTTTTTGAGTGCCCACACAATGGCCAAGCACTCCTTCTCAATGGTGGCATATGCCACCTCCCTGGGGAGTAGTTTGCGGCTGAGGTACACCACAGGGTGCTCTCTGAAGTCTTCCCCCACCTGGCTCAACACAGCCCCAATGCCAAAGTCAGAGGCATCAGTCTGTATTAGAAAATGTTTGGTATAGTCCGGGGCAGCCAGTATGGGGGCCCCAGCAAGCGCAGTTTTCAGTGCCTGAAACGCAGTTTCACAGGCAGGAGTCCAGGTAATAAGCACAGGCAGTTGCTTTCTGGTCAAATCAGTCAGGGGTTTGGCCCCGGCGCTGTACTGTGGGACAAATTTCCTATAGTACCCTGCGGTGCCCAAAAATGCCATGACCTGTTTCTTGGTTTTTGGAACAGGCCACTGAACTATAGCTTCTACCTTGGCTGGCTCTGGTTTGAGGTGCCCTCCACCCACCCTGTGCCCTAAGTACAGGGCCTCTGCCATCCCTACCATACACTTTGTAGGTTTCAAGGTCAGCCCAGCCTCCCTAATCCTATCCAGCACCGCAACTAAATGTCCTAAGTGGGATTCACAGGAATTACTAAAGACAGCAATGTCATCTAAGTAAGCCCTGGCATAGCTCTGCATCCCTTCCAGTAACCGATTGACCAGGCGTTGGAAGGTAGCCGGGGCATTCTTCATCCCAAATGGCATCACTAAAAACTCATAGAGGCCACTTGGAGTGATGAATGCTGACTTCTCCCTAGCCTCCAGGGTCAGGGGGATTTGCCAATAGCTTTTGCTCAAATCCATGGTAGTCAGATAATTTGCCCCCGCGAGTTCATCAAGTAACTCATCCATGCGGGGCATGGGATAGGCATCTGACACCGTCCCAGCATTGAGCAAGCGGTAGTCCACACAAAACCGGGTGGTCTTGTCCTTCTTAGGGACTAGGACTACCGGACTTGCCCAAGGACTCTGGGACGGGGTAATTACCCCTAGGGTCAGCATCTCCTCTATCTCCCTCTCTATACTGGTCTTGACCTCTGCTGACACTCTATAAGCATGCTTATGCAGAGGTCGCAGGTCCCCTGTGTGCACTGGGTGTTTTGTGAGATGTGTGTTCCCTGGCATGTCAGTGAAGAGAGCCCTATACTTAGCTAGCATGTCTCTGGCTTCTCCTTTCTGCCTAGCACTTAACTGTGCCCCTATCTCCACCTGTTCCACAGCGTTTCCCTGCCTAGCCTCCCCTAGAAGGTCAGGCAGAGCATTGCTCGCCGGATCCTCCAGCAGTGGGCTACAAATGGCCATTACTGCTCCCATACTCGGTGCTCTGTATTCCTTCAACATGTTAATGTGATACTGTATGTCTTGTGCCTCTCAGGCGCTACTTGTACAACATAGTTGCACTCATTCACCTTTCGGATAACCGGGTACGGTCTCGACCAGGCAGCCATCAATTTGTTCTCCCGAGTGGGTTTGAGAACAAGCACCTGCTGTTCTGGGATGAATTCTCTGCTACGGGCATGCTGGTCATACCATTGCTTCTGCTTGGTCTGAGCGGCCCTGAGGTGATCCTGGGCCACCCCCATGAGCATCTCTAACCGGTCTTGGAGATCTACTACATACTGGATCACTGAAGCATCAGTAGCAGTAGCCTTCCCATCCCTTCTGGAATAGGTCCAGAGGTCCACGTACCCTGCGGCCATATAGTAGCTCGAAGGGGGAAAAGCCTGTAGATTCCTGCGGTACCTCTCGGTACGCAAACAGCAAGTGCTGTAAATGAATCTCCCAGTCTTTCCCCTCCGCCTCTATAAAGGTCCGAAGCATCTGCTTCAGGGTACCGTTGAACCTCTCACATCATTCGTTTGTCTGGGGATGGTAAGAGGTAGTGCGCCGGTGCTGTACACCGCATGCATCACAGAGACACTGTAATAGTTCACTCATGAACTGTGACCCTTGATCGGTTAGGATCTCACTAGGGAAACCTACCCTAGCAAAAATGTTCAGCAACGCTGCTGCTACTGTCTTGGCATCTATGGTGCCAAGTGCTACCGCCTCAGGGTACCGGGTGGCAAAATCCACCACCGTGAGTATGTAGCACTTCCATGACCTGCTAGGAATCATAAGGGGTCCTACAAGGTCCATCGCTACCTTCTGGAAGGGTTCCCCTATTACCGGTAGGGGTTTCAGGGGTGCATCACAGGAGCGGCAGAAAGTGCCAGAAAGATGCAGGCATCACAGGAGCGGCAGAAAGTGCCCACATCCCGAGATACCCCCGGCCAGTAGTAATGCTGTAATATCCGGGCTCGCGTTCTGTTGACCCCCTGATGCCTCGCTAACGGAATAGAGTGAGATACCCATAACAGTTGCTGTCGGTACCCCTGGGGCACTACTAGCTGTCACTTACCGGTCAATCCCTCCTCTATCCCTGGGTTCCCCGCTTCTCTATACAGGAGTCCCTTATGCCATAGGCAGTGCTCAGTGCCCTCCCCTGCCTGAGACTCGGACGCCCGAAGTCTCACGCCAGCCAGGCTGGGGTCTGTTTTCACTGCCTCCCTAAACTGGGCTCCTAACTCTGGCCACCCCCCAGTCATGTCATTGTCAGGGGAATGGGGAAGGGTGAGGGGCAACAGTAAGTCAGTCTGTGGTTGCAACTGATCCTGGCTTACCTCCCCGGGCTCCTCAGTGCCCTCCGCTATCGGTGCTTCCAAAGGCAGGGGGACTGGCGCTGCTGCCATTGCCGCTGTCTGGCTCCGGGTAACCGCTGCCACCGCAGCGGGTCTGGGTACCCGGACATAGGTGCAGGTCATCGGTCCCAGATCGTTGCCAAGACGAACCTCAGCATCCAAACCGGGTAAAACCCCCACCTCCCGCACACCCTGTCCCTCCCCCCAATCCAAAAAGATCCTGGCAATCTGCAGGAAACATGGCTCTCCGTCTGCCACAGTAATCTGCATCCCAGGGCCTGGGAGCAATTCCTCTGGCCGGACCATATCAGGTCGGACCAGGGTTACTGCAGCACCTGAATCCATCAAGCCGACTGCTTGCCGGTCACCGACTGTGACCGGGGTCAGGTGTCTTCTCCGGCCGGCCGTCTGCTGCAGGGCTGCGCTGATCTGTCCTCCGCTCTTGGCTGTAGGCACCGATGAAACCAGGGCAGGTGTTGCATGGGACGTCTCACTGAGAGTTGTTTCCATGACTCGTCTGGATTCTTTGGTGGAAGCCACCCGTATGCGGGCTACCGGCTTCGCAGCTGGGGTGCGTTGCCCCTGATGGGGTCCGCCAGAACTCAGGTGTTCCGGGCAATCTGGTCGGATGTGACCAGTGCGGTTACAGTTGTAGCTCGTGTCGGAGCTCTCCCGCCTTCGGTGGACTGCTTCCCGCAGGCGGCTTCTGAGTCCATTGGGGAGTACTGATAGTCTTTTTAGCAGGGACCGCCGCCGCCGCTTTGACTGCTGCTTTGGCGGGCATCAGCGCCCGGCTGGCGACATAATCATCTGCGAGCCTCTCCGCCTCCTGGCAAGTCTTGGGTTGTTTGTCATACACCCAAGCCCTCACCGCTGGCAGATACTGCTGCATGAGCTGATCCTGGAACATCAGATCCAGCAGGAGTTGGTAAGCCTTTGCCCCATAGCCCTCCACCCATCTGAACCCATGCAGGGCCATGCGGGTCGCGTAAGTCACATAGGTCTCCAGGGGCTGTGTTTCTTCTAGCCGGAATTTGCCCCGGTAAGCTTAAGGGGTGAGACCATATTGAAATAACAACAGCTCTTTTAAATGATCATAGTCGTCAGCATATTCCTCTGGAAGCGCCATCATCGTCTGCTTAGCGAAGCCGGACAGCAAGGGGTCCAAGCGTGCAACCTGGTGCTGGGGCAGCACTTTGTACCACTGGCACTGCGTTTCAAAGTTCCTTAAGAAACTGTCGATCTGATCAGTACCTTCCACGATCTTGGTGAGGCTGTGATGGTCCAGTTTGAGACCGTCTCTCTCATGGGGGGCAGGGGGGCAATAAGCGGGTCTGTTCACTGCCATAGTGATAAACTGCAGCCGCTCCTCCGGTGTCCCTCTGTCACCCCACGCAGTGATCATGGCCAGCATTTCAGGGGTGAGCGGACTGGTAGCCGCAGCGACCAATACCCCTCCTGCTGCACTGCCCCCGGGAGGTGCTCCCGCTCCCTCCCTGGGATTCTGCCGCCTCGGCACTGGCTTCCTTCCCTGCTCTCCGGGCGGCGGCACAAGGACAAGTTGAGCCATTTCCTGAGGCTCTGCAAGCCGGGCTACTTGGTCTCTGATCGCCTCCTTCATCTGCGCGACCTCTTGGTCCTCCCAGGGCAGTCCATATTCTCGGCACTTGTCCCGCAGCTGAGCTTGGGTCTGGATATTGGATGAGCCTTCAGCCTCACTCATGGTTCACGGCTGGTAGAGGTTCGGTCGTCAGTGAGTTGGTGTTACAACTTGTATTAAATGTTGCACAACTGTGTGTTCAATATCTTTAGTCCCAGGAACTCGCAATTCACCTTGAGTCCCCACTGTATTACAGAGTCCCGCAGTAAACTGTAATACAGGTTCAGTTCAAACCCGCCGCTGCCACCAGTTATTATAAGCTTGTTACGGTAACTTATGACAAGATATAATAATTACCAAATAACTGGGTTGAACTGAATGAGTGTAGGCGGACGCTCACACAGGTATGCAAGGGAGACTGATTATAGTGAAATTAAATAAGCCTTTTATTGCGCCTGTTTCCTTAACATCAGGAAAGCATCCAAACAAGGGGTAAACAAAGCTTCTATTCACTTGGGAGCATTTCTAGTGAAATACTATGCAGTTCACAACTCCCTTAGATAAGCATGTCTCCCAGCCCCAAATATATAGCATGAGATGAACAGATATAAAAAGTCTTGTATATGAAAGTCTTATCTGTTTGTAGTGGTTTGGAGGGGAAATCTTCTCTGTCCCTGGTTCAGCTCCCTTTTCCTCAGGGTGTGTCAGCATTCAGGTTTAGAAGTTTCCCCTGTGTCTTGAAAGCAGCTCTGCTGTTTTCTTCTGGCATCGCTCAAGAATGTTTGTCTCCAAGTTCAGCTCAGGTGTGAGCTAAGGAGTCTCACTTCCTGTCTCAAAAGACAGGCTTTTCTAAGCCATCTAATCAGGCAGGTGGTGTTTGTTAATTGACTACCAGCAGTTAACCACCACACTGCTGGATAAGAGGTACATTACCTGAATAGGGATAACTCCCCTGTTACATACCTCCCCTGTTTGTGGGAAGCTCAGGCTTGCCACGGCCAAAGCCCATCCTTCCACTCTCATTCTAGATATCTCTGTGACTTGAATGAGAGTGGATGGAGGAAGAGAACTCTCAGTCATGCTGGGATTGCAGCCCTTTCTCCAGTTTATTCGTGTCTCCTCCTGAAGGTGTTTGAGATCAGCACTCCTCAGTCGCTCGAGGGGGACTTTTTCTAAGTATAGTCTTTTTGCTACGTGCGCGGTCATGAGATTTCCCTCATGTCGCGTGCTCGTCTTATTGTAGGCATACTGTACGGCAGCAGTTGCAGAGCGTTTAAAAACAGCCCTTTGAGTTTTCCGCTCTTGAAGCCGTCTTTCATCCCTTTTCCCACTCAATGGGGTTGCTAGTTCAGCCTCTTTGGGGTTAAGTTGCAATTCCACACCCACTTCCAGAGAATGTCCCATCTTTTCAGCTTCATCAGCTAAGGATTCTGCTGGTTTTGATTCAGCACGTGTACCTTCTTTTGTTGCCTGTTGGGTGGCTGAAGGTTTGCTAGTGCTTGTTTAGGTGGTTCAAATTTTGCAACCTTGTCTTTCAGATGAGTGGTATTCCCAGCTCTCACTGTACCCTTGTCTTCATGGGTTTTTGAGACTGTGGGATACTGACGCTTAGTCAGGGTCAATACTTGTCCTTGTAGGACTGTAATCTCATCCGCGAGAGATCCCTGTTTTTTGAGTGCGTCTTGCAAGTCTCTTCTCAGGGAATTTATCTGCATGCTTTGCTTTCTCTGAGCTTGCTTCCACATTTTTATTGCATTGTGAAGCACTATGAATTTCTTTGCTCGGGCCACAGTTACTTGTTTTAGTTCTGGACCTTCTTGTGCTCCCTTTTGTGCCGGGTCACCTGGGTTCTAAGCTTGGCCTCTAGCGATGCTTTGGTGATGCTCAGGGTAGCCTTCAGTTTCTCATGCTGCTTTGCAGGGACATACTGGGTCATCAGACGTTCCTGCAGCACTTGAATTTCTTTAACAGCCTGCAGATTTTCTTCCTGCAGAGTTCGCTGCTTCTCCTCGGCCTTCTCGAGGTGCGTACGCAGACCTTGCAGTTGGTTCTGCAGTCGGTGCTCTGCTTCAAACTTCTCGCCTTCCAAAAGTCTATTTATTTCCTTAAGCTCGTGTAGCTTTTCATTCTTTTCCTTGACTTCGTCTGTCAACTGAAAATTTTCTTCTTTCAGTTTTAAGTTTTCTCTTTTTAATCTTGAATTTTCTCCTTTTTCAGTCTCTGTACTATTCAGGGCCTCTTTGCAGTCCTCCTTCCATTTACGCACATCTGCTTTGAGAATGACAGTCTCCTGGCGTGAGACTTCCTTCTCTAGGTTGAGGGTCTGGAGCTCCTTCTGAGAGACTTGGAGATCTGTATCAAGATTGACAATAGTTTCTTTAGATATGTCCAGCTCCTCAGTGAGACTGTGTAGTTCCTTTCTGGAAACTTCCAGATCTCTGCGGAGCTGTTGGTCTCAGATGTGAAGGCATCCAGTGCTCTGCGGGTGTCTGAACTCTTTCTGAGATAGTCCACTCGTCCGGACATTGTTGACCTCCTGTTGTGAGGCATTCAGCTCTACACGAAGAGTGTGAACCTCTTGCTTAAAGACTGTCATCTGCTTTAGTGTCTGCTCCTACTTCCGCTTCAGCTTATTCATCATATTATCAGATTGGCTTTGCTTTCATCCATGCAGAAATAGTAGCGTTTGCAGTATCTAGCTCAGTCTTGAGATTGTCCAATTCTGTTCCAGATTCAGAGTACATTGAGCAACGTCTTCTGTAACTCAGCATTGCTTCTCTCTCAAGTTTCAATTGTCTCGAAGTAGATCAGTCACGCCTGGCAATTTTCAGGGCGTTTTCGGGCTGGGTAAGGGATAATCATTCACTGGTTCCTTCTCCGTTCCTGGGATGAATGGTTGAGGGTTTTCTCACTGTTGGCCAATTCCTTTTTCTAGTAGGCAATTTTACCCTCTGCATATTGTTACATGAAAATTCCCTGCTTCAGGACATTCTTGCATCAATTTTCACATTTTTCTGCAATACTCCATTCAAAACTGGTAGTCCATGCGGTGTGGCAGCCTTTACTTGCAGAATCAGTACCGCTCATGGGTCACCATTTGTATTCACTGTTTCAGCTAAACATTTGAAAACAAAAAAACGCCTATCCCTAAGGGCTAACTCACTTCTTGAACCTGACTATGGCTGGAAGGCAAAACCCCTATTTCAATGACCATTACAATTTATTGTGATAGGCAAATAAGGGTTAACCTGCTTCAGCAGTCTCTCTCTCTCTTCCTCTTGGGCTTGGGGAAAAGAGTCCATCTGTGGTTTTGTAAGTTTAGTGCAGTTGTGTGTATCACTTTAACTCGATCTCTGCTGCATGAGATTTTTTTTTTTTTTTTTTTTTAGTTGCTCAGACTGTTGTAGGCAAAAAGCATAAAAAAAAATTCACAGAAAAAATCTCTGGTCCTTTCAATTCAAAGACCACCTCTCGTCCCACTTCGGACACCATAGTAGGCGGACGCTCACAGAGGTATGCAAGGGAGACTGATTATAGTGAAATTAAATAAGCCTTTTATGCGCCTGTTTCCTTAACATCAGGAAACCATCCAAACACGGGGTAGTAACAAAGCTTCTATTCACTTGGGAGCATTTCTAGTGAAATACTATGCAGTTCACAACTCTTAGATAAGCATGTCTCCCAGCCCCAAACATATAGCATGAGATGAACAGATTAAAAAGTCTTGTTATATGAAAGTCTTATCGTTTGTAGTGGTTTGGAGGGAAATCTTCTCTGTCCCTGGTTCAGCTCCTTTTCCTCAGGGTGCTCGCAGCATTCAGGTTTAGAAGTTTCCCTGTGTCTTGAAAGCAGCTCTGCTGTTTTCTTCTGGCAGGGCTCAAGACTGTTGTCTCCAAGTTCAGCTCAGGTGTGAGCTAAGGAGTCTCACTTCCGTCTCAAAAGACAGGCTTTTCTAAGCCATCTAATCAGGCAGGTGGTGTTTGTTAATTGACTACCAGCAGCTAACCACCACACGCTGGATAGAGGTACATTACCTGAACAGGGAAAACTCCCCTGTTACAATGAGGCTTAGATATAATAAAGTAGATTTATTCCTTAGATAGGTGAACACAACAAATAGTACAATTAACAAACAAGAAGGTAACACTTAGTTAGGGGTTGGAATGAAGAAGTATCAAATAACAATTCTCCAGCAATCAGGTATCAATCAAGTTAACAAGAAGACAAAGATGTAGGGTTGACAACAATTTATATATCTTTTCAACCCTATTCTTATCATTGAGTGCGACTATTGGAGAAACAATTATCTGAACCCAATCTCTAACGTGGGAACATTGTTAACCCATGCCCTCCAGCTAGATGGCATGCGTACTGGGACCCTGAGGGTCTGATTTCTGTAGCCCCACACAAATCAGGGGCGCCGGGCAGTCTGCCAGTGTGTGGGATCTGTGCAGGATATTTCTTGTTTGTAGGTGTGAGTTATAGCACCTACAAACCACTCAAGTCCTATACTTCTCCGCCCTCATGTAAAAAACCGTTAGAGAGGATGAGCCTTTGATCAAGGATCTGTTTCTTAGGACTTAGGTCGCCCCCCTGACCATTTGCATTCCTCAGTGGGCAGGAATTTCGCGGGGCTTTGTCCCCGCTTTGATATACACAACAGTTTTTAAATATACAGACATTTTAAAATAACCGGTTTTGGGTCCAGCGGGGTCCAAACGACCCAGGCCATCATGCAGGACGTGGTCACATAGTGGCCAAGGTTCAGCCTGCTGCGACCCACAGAACCGGATATATGCAAATACAAGTTAAACCGTTTATTTCTTTATTACATACTAGCTGAGAGACCCGGCGTTGCCCGGGATGTAATTTTAGGTGGGGCGTACGACAGAGTTAGGCTTCCCCCCCCCCTTGACAGCTAGGTGGGTGAGTGTGAGTTTGGGTTGGTGACTGGTGGGTGACTTTGGGTCGGTTTGACTTTGGGGTCGTAGGGGGTGACTTGGGTCGGTGGGTGGGTGACTTTGGGTCGGTGGGTGGGTGATTGGGTCGGTGGTGGGTGACTTTTTGATTGGGTGGGTGGGTGGGTGAATTGGGGGGTGTGGGTTGACTGGGTCGGTGGGGGGGTGGGTGGGTGTGCTTTGGTGCGGTTTGACTTTGGGTCGGGGGTGTGGTGACTTTGGGTCGGTGGGGACTTGGGGTCGGTGGTTGGGTGAGTGAGTTGGGTCGGTGGGTGGGTGAGGTGGGAGTGGGTGGGTGGATTTGGGGCGTGGCGTGGGGAGTTGGGCGGGGTGAGGTGGACTTTGGGTGGTGTGGGTGGGTGACTCTGGGTTGGTGGGTGGGTGGGTGACTTTGGGTTGGTGGGTGACTTTGGGTGGGTGGGTGGGTCGGTGACTGGGTGAAATTTTTCAGGGTCGGTGACGGGGGGGTCAGATGACTGGGGTCGGTGACTGGGTGGTCAGTGAGGGTGGGTAGGGGGGAGGTGAGGGGGGGGGTGGGGTCGGTGAGTGCGTGGGTGGGGTCGGTGGGTGGTGGGTGGGTGGGGTCAGTGTATGGGTGGGTGGTTTTGGGGTGAGACTGGGTGGGTGAGTGTGAGACTGAATGGGTGGGTGGGGTGAGACTGAATGGTGGGGGGAGTGTGAGACTGAATGGGTGGGTGTAGTGGGAGAGAGACTGAATGGGTGGGTGAGTGGGAGACTGAATGGGGTGGGTGAGTGGGAGACTGGGTGGGTAAAGTGGGAGACTGAATGGGTGGTGAGTGGGAAAAATGAGATGGGTGAGAGTGGGATGATGGGATGAGTGAATGGAATGGAGTGGTGAATGGGAAACTGAAGGTGGGTGGGTGAGGGGGAAACTGGAATGGTGGTGGAGTGGGGAGAAAATGAATGGGTGGGTGAGTGGGAGGAAAATGAATGGGTGGGTGAGTGGGAAACTGAATGGGTGGGTTGAGTGGGAAAAGAATGGGTGGGGTGAGTGGGAGACTGATGGTTGGGAGGACTGACGGGAGTGGGAGTCGAGACTGAGGTGGGAACTGGAGTGGGAGACGTCGGATTGTGGGAGTGATCCTCCTTGTTGGGAGAGTGCGAGGTTGGGAGACGGACTGGGTGGGAGGGAAGAATGGGTGGGAAGACGGTGGCTGGGTGAGTGGAGAGACGGACGGGGTGGGTGAGTGGGAGGGAGACTTGACTGGGTGGATTGTGAGTTGCGGGAGATATGTAAGGGGGGGGTGAGCGGGGTGCCGGGATCCTTAGGACCGGGCTACGGCCGCGACGGCCGAGTGGGTGCAATTAGGTGAGAATGACACTGGTTCCGGGCGGTGATGGCGGGGACTCAGCGATTCTGGGTGGGTGAAATGTGGGTTGAAGAAGGCGGTGCGGCTTTGAAGGACCTGGGGGGCGGGGAGGGGGAATTGAAGGGATGGGTAGGAGTGGGGGGGGAATGAATGGGGGGGTGGAGTGGGGGAAGGAATGGGGGGGGCGTAGGGGGGTTGCAGGACTGCATGGCGTGGGGGAGGTGGGTGAAGAAGGGAGGGGGTGAGGGGGGGTAATGAAGGGGTGGGTGGAGGGGGTGTGACTGAAGTGGGGGGTGAGGTGGGTGGAATGAATGGGTGGGTTGAGTTAGGAGTTTTGTGACCCTGAGCTGGGTGGGTGACGTGGGTAGTGGGGCGTGACTGCTGACTGACCTGAATGGGGGGTGACGGGGGTGACGTGACTGAAGTGCGGTGGGGTGGACTGGTGACTGGGTGGTGAATGAAGTGACTGGGTGGGTGTGAGCGGTGACTAGGGGTGGGTGACTCTGAGTGGGGGGGACTCTGAGTTACTGAGTTGATGCACACCTGGGGGGCTTTGGGGGGGGTGAAGGGGGGGGGGGGGGACGGGCGGGGGGGGTGGGAAGTGGGGGGGAAAGCGGAAGAGGGCGGGGGGGGGGGGAAGGGGGGGCGGGGGTGGGGAAGGGGGGGAAGGGCGCTAGGGGGCGGTCGGAAGGGGGTGGGGGGGGTGAGGAAGGTGTGGCGGGCGGGGGGGGGGAACGGGTACGAAGGGTCGCGGGGGGTGGGTGTGGCGGCGGGGAAGGGATGCGAGCGCGGGGGACGTGGGGCGTGAATGGGGCGAGGGGGGGGAAGGAGGGAAGGATACTGGGGGTGGGGGGAGAAATAGGAGGGTGGGCGGGAAGAAGTGAGGGGGTGGGGGGGGGGGGGTAATGAGGGGCGCGGGGGGAAGGCAAGGGGGGGGTGAAGGAGGGAAAGGACTGGAAGGGAGGGGAAAGGGGGGGAAAGGGAAGGGTGGGGGCGGGGGTTCGGGGTAGGGGTGGGGGGGGGTGAGGGGGAGGAGGGAGAGGGAGGGGGGGGAGGAGGACGGGTGAGGGGAAGGGGGGGGGGGGGGGAGGTGGGGGGTAGGGGAGGGGAAGGGGGGGGAGGGGGAGGGAGGGAGGGATTAAGCTGATAGTATGCGTGGAGGTTTTCGTAATATATTGTATGTGGAGTTGCTTTGGACGGTTAGCGTGCGGTAGTGGGTGAACCCGAGGCTGGCCCCAGGCGTTATGTTAGGTTGGACGGGGCCGCGCAGGGGGAAGATGTGATAACAGGGGCGCCAGTCGTGCGCGTGGGGCCGCGGAGGGGAACAAGAAGGGCCGCCCGTGGAGCGGCCAAGCGGGATGCGGAGGGATTTTGTAGCCTGCGGCGCGGCCGGAGGGAAGCGGTCCCGGTGAGAGTGAAGCGTGTGGGGGGTTAGCGGAGCGCCTAAGGGTGCTTAGTAGATAGGTCTGGGCTGTCTGAGGCGAGGTTCTTGAGTGTTGTGGGGGAAGTGGGTGGAGGGTGATTAGGAGGGGAGAGGGCGGGGATTATGGAATGGGGGGGGGGGAGGAAGGAGTGCGGATGATATGTAGTTGAGGGCGTGGTGTGGGGTGAATGCCGTGAAAGTGGATCCTGGTGGGGTTTTCTGTTCCTCGGTTTGGGGAAGGGTGGGTGGATCTTGGGTGGAGTGGTGAACAGTGCATGGTGGGGGGGTGGGAGACGGTGGGTGACTTAACTGGACCCCGTGGCATCTGGTGGGGCAGGAGGTGAGTTCGGGAAGCTGGCGATTGGGCCAGAGGGGCAGGAGACCGCGCCGCGCTTCCCCTCGTCCGGGAGCCGGCGCACGTAAGGGTGGAGTAAAGAGAATGCATGACGGAGAATAAGAGAAGGGGAGCGAATCGAAAGGCGGAGGCGGCAGGAAAAGACGAATGCTAAGAGGACAAAAAGCTATAAGTGGTGGTTCAAAGCGAGGCTGACGAGAAAGGGAGCGGGGCGCCCGGCGAAGGAAAGAAAAAATAATGAGTGAAAAAGATGAGGGTCCGATGTGTCGAGACAACACCCCAGTGAGAAACAGCGTGAGGGGAGACGAGAGAAGGAGGAGCAAGGAAAGAGAAGAGAGGGGGGAGGCAGAAGGGCAGGTTGAAGCATGATGAAGGAATTGGGGAATGAGGAGAAAGTCGGTGAGGGTTGAAGGGGGAGGAGGGGGATGTGGGAGGTAGAGGGGGGAGGTGGGGGCGTGTCGGGGTTCTTTTTTTCTTTTTTTTTTTTTTTTTTTGTCTATTTTCTCTTTTTTGGTTGGGTTTTGGATGTGGGAGTTGTGAGGGAAGGTGGGGGGAGAGAGAAGTGAGGGACGGAAAAAGGGAGGACTGGAAAAGGGAGAGAGGGAGGGGGGGGGGAGGCTGTGTGTGGAAGGTGAGCTGAAATTAAAAAATGAAGGGCCCCGGTGTTGAAGTGAGACGGGCAGGTGGCTTTGTTCGGGGACGGGCGTGGAGCAAGTGGGTGTTGTGTGAGGGGGGGGGTGGTGTGGTGTGGGGTCGAGTGGTGTGAGTGTGTGGGTGAAATGTGTGTGTGGATGCTGGTGTGTGTGAGGTTCGTGTGTGTGTGTAGTGTGGTGTGTATTGTGGTGGTGTTGTGAGGGGGGGAGGGGTGTATGTGAGTGGTGGCTGAGGGTGTGTGTCGTGTGTAGATAGTGTGGTGTGGGTGTGTGATGTGTGTTGCTGTGTGTGTGTGTGTGTGGGTGATGTGTGTGTGGGTGGCGGTTGTGGTGTGTGTGTGTGTGTGTGTGTGTGTGTGTGTCCCTGCCTTTGGCCCGTCACTCTGCCTCAGGCCAATGAGGTGTGCGGGGGCGGGCAGGCCAAGGGACCAATGAGATTGCCGCTAGGGACGCAGACATACAGTGCTTTCAGAAATATATAGTAGATTTCTCCGCTGTAAAATAAATCTCAGTTTTTCACTTCTTTCCCATTGAAATCAACGGGCCCTGTCGCCATAGACTTTCAATGGAGAAACTCCGCCATTGGCGCCTATGGGAGTCTGCCACAATAGACTTACAATGGGGCACCGCCGCCGTTGAAGCCTATGGGACTTTTCCGCCATAGCCGGTCAATGGGAAACGGTCGCCATTGATGTTTATGGGAAAAACTCACGGACCTTTATGGTGGTCTATACTCCGTCGGGTTGGTCGAAGAGGGTCGGGAATGGATCTGCAGTCATGCTGGAACAGTGACTGCAGGCACCCCAAACCCCAGCCCTCTGGACCCTCCAGAACCGGAGATATGGGCTTATGGTTTTCAGGCTTTTGGACTTAGCCGTTTTCTCGTGCTGCTTTTTCCGCCGCCATTGAAACCTATGGCGTGACCCGTCCAACCAGCACAACCCTTTCTGGGGGTTCTGGATTCTTGGACCCGAGGATGGTGAAGTGAGGGGAGGCCTAGTAGCTAGAGGCAAAAATAATTTTATTCCTGGGTGCCCTAGAACCTTAGATTCCCACGCCACTTGACGTTGAACTTGGCCTAATAGTGATCAAACTCTTTTTCAGACAAAGTATTCGCTTTGCGGTTTTGCGGTTTGGACGGCTGCCAACCTATTCCTGGAGATCGCCGTCAAGGAATCTCCATTGAAGTCAATGGGCCCATTGACTTACAATGGGAAACCGCCGCTCCTCCTCTCGGACGCCACGTGCTGGTCTTCGAGGGAAACAGGTCCAAAACTGCTAGATTCGCCATTGAAATGAATGGAGCTCCAATGGCAGCCTATGGGACTCTGCAAAATGGTGCCTGAAAAGGCGGGAAAATTAAACAAAGGGCTATAATCACTTTCTACCTATTAACCCTTGTCCTCTCAGATGGATCCCAGTGTGTGACAGACACTTACATGGTGGAAATACATTACAACAGGGGAACATACATTTTCATGTTACAGCAAGGTAAAAACCACATTCCTGGACCGCAGTCCAGTTAACCCCTTGCCTCCCTGGTGAGGTCAGGGGGTGGCCATATGGGGTGCAACCCCTTTAATACCGGGCCAACCCCCTCTCCCTCTACACCACACATCTCAGCACTTAACTATTGCTGCCATGCCACTGACACTATTTATATTTGCTCTGACCTCGCTTCTTTTCAAAATACGCATTTCTTTCTACCAGCCCCATGTCTCCAACTCTATTCATATATCTCCATCTCTCCTTCCTTCAACACTTCTCAGTTCACATGAACTCCTTTCTTACCTGCACACTCTGACACTACACAGCTATTCCAACTGCACTAAAACACACCCCTACAAATCCTCCTCACACATTCTCTTTCTTTCCATGCTTCTCCTCCTTGCTTCTGGGGATATCTCTCCCAATCCTGGACCCTGCCTTATTTCTATTTGCTCTCACACTCGCCTGCCAAATTACAACTTCTACTCCTTCTGGTGTCAACCACTCCAACCTCATACCCTTCCCCTGCCACCCTCCCTCCTCTCTCCCTTTCTCCTGTGCCCTTTGGAATGCTAGCTCCCTGTCTAACAAGTTCCTCTCTGTGCATGACTTTTTTCTCTCTCACTCCCTCCTTCTCTTTGCTATAACTGAGACCTGGCTCACTCAGTCCGACTCTGCTCTGGAAGCTGCCCTCTCCTATGGTGGCCTTTCTTTCACCCACACTCCGCACCCTTATGGCAGGGGTGGAGGCGTGGGGCTACTCCTCGCCTCTCTCTGCCATTACCATACCCTTCCTATTCCTCCCTCTCTTGCTTTTCCTTCCTTTGAGGCTCACACTGTCCAGATCTTCTCTCCTCTTTCTGTCCATGTGGTGGTAATCTATCGCCATTTACCTCTACTCATCCCCCTTCTGCCTTTCTCTCTTACTTTGATTCCTGGGTCTCTTTCTGGTCTTCTCCTTGGGGACTTCAACTGCCAAATTGATGACCCCTCTCTCCCTTGGGCTTCCCGCTATCTCTCTCTAACTTCTTCTTTTGACCTTCTACAGTGGACTGCAGCCAGCACCAACAAGGATGGCTACTATCGAGACCTGGTTTTCACAAAAATATTTTCTCTCTCCGATTTCTCTAATTCCCCTTTCCTCTCTCTGACCATCACCTCATCTCATTTTCTCTCTCTCTCGTTTCTCCCCTTCTCCATCTCCCCTTCACTTCGGCAGAAACCACCGCTCTATGAACCTACCAGCCTTGGATTCCACTTTATGCTCCTCCCTCTCCTTTCTCAGTTCTGCACCAGACCCTGACAACCTGGTCAGGAACTACAACTCTGCCTTATCCTACTCTCTTGATCTACATGCCCCGCTTTCTTTCTGCCATCCTCGTCCTTCTAACCCGACCCTGGTTAAATTCTCACATGCGCGTGCTGCGCTCATCCACTCGTTCCTCTGAATGCCTGATACTCCAATAAATAAATTTTGTACCATTGGATCCTCTCCCTGCTCCAGTTTGACTGTGCTATAATTTTTTTGCTTCTATCTGGATATCGTCAGCAGCAGCACGTCTACCCAGACCAAGGAGGCGATTGTGAGCAATACCACCATAACAATATGCCTTATTTGATTTCCCAATGAAACTGAGAGTAGGTGGTTATTCCACTTACCCCCAGTTTTCAGGGAGTACTATTCATCTGATTGCTATATGGATACACTCACTGGCTTATGATGAATATTGATGCACCTACCTATGGTTAAGGATGTATTACAATACTGTGATCAGCCTAGTACTTGAGCACTCTGGCTACACTTCTTACCTGCATTCTTCTATATATCTTTTGTATCACAATCTTAGTACACTGGCGACACACTTTATTCGAGCTCGGCTAGTCCCACGAATTCGGGTATACCCGGGTGTATTGAGGTTTGTGACTGTTTTCTGCCCGAGTGCATTGAGGTATTTTCTAGGCAGGGATTGAAGCTTTTTATTCCCACTGGCTGCAATACTGCACAGTATATATATATATACTGCATTACAATTCATGAATTTATGCCATCTGGTAGACACGCGAAGCATTGCAGCCTATTAAATCCTAATCATTATCATTTAACAGATCAGCCGCCCGTCAGCCAGGCATGAACCCAGGCTGGGAAGGCAAACACAACGGGGCTTGTCAGAGGTGAGGAGTGGCGCATTCCAGGTATCTGCCAGGTACAAACTGGGCATTTGCTCGAATAAAGTGTGTCGGTGCAGTACAAAGATTATTTAATTATACGATTCAAGTTCATATATCTTTTTCTCCTTCTTTCTCCATTTTCTGTGAAGGTGAGAGTTCATTATATGGAGTATTAATACCATGCAACTCTCTAAAATAATGATTAAAGATTGAGTAAAGGTATTATTTTTCAGATATTTGTAATACTGTATCGTTTATCAACATGGTCCACTGATTATAATCATTTAATTATATAATTTGATACAGTACCGTTATGTTTTTGGGAAACTTTGCTTGGTTTATTGATTATCTTATGAAATATTTTTAGGGATAATAATTTTTTTTAGTTACTTTTGTGTATGTATATAGTTTTTTTCAAACTGATTTTCATATTGTTGTTTTTTAATATTATCTTTGATATATAGTTGATATATAGTTCACTATCTGGTTAGATGTCTTTATATGACATCATACTATATACAGTATATGTAACCCATATATCCCCCCCCCAATCGCAGATTCTACTGTGTGGGTGCAGGAACATCTATTGTCACTCGGTGTGGTGCATACCTGTTGGCTCACAGGAGGGCTGAGCTTCTGCCACGGGGAAACCTGGAGCAATTACACTAGGGATAATACTTACAATAACGAATGATGCAGCGCCTCCACCTGCGATGGCTCCCACCAGAGGGGGAGTGGTTCCTCGCAGGACAATCTCAATAAACACATACACAGTGATTATCTAACGAACACTTTACTAACATGGAATACCATACACATGCATAACATAACCTGTGTCCCTCTCTAGAGGAGACACCTACCGCGTCACGCAGGACGCTTCCCCAACACTAAGTGAGCCCACCCAGTGTCCAGAGAACCCCACCCAATGTCCCGCACTCTTGCAGAGAATCAATGGGTGACTGCGCAGTCACAGTTTAATCTAAGGGCCCGGTGGTGCACATATGATTTTATAATACCTGCCGAGCACTCCGATGCTCGGGTCAGCAATACTTCGCAAAGGATCAGTCGGGCGATGCCTCCTTCTGATCCTCCTTGCACGTGGACCGCTAGAGCGGTCCCACTCCGGAACAGTCTCTGTGGACCCCAACGTGGGTCCAACCGCTTCACGGATCAGCACTCTTTACTGTGTCCCTATCTTCCTAAGGGGCACGCGCTACACTATATGCCGTCCCTATAGTGCAGCAACCTGTGGTGGCTTGGGAAACTCCTATGGGCCTAAGGGGGTCAAGGACCTGTCCCACTCCCCTAACTACCCACGTCCCTACAGCCTCACTAATGCTGACAGCCAACGTGCTGTCAACTAGGTGCCTGCCTGCCAGACCTCACAGCACTGACCGCTGTGACTCTGACAAGGCAGCACTCCAAACTAAGGGCAGCGTCCCTACCTTGGGCCTCCCTCAGCAATTATCCCACTACCTTGGGGGAATTGGAGCCTATCTGGGGTATGGGTACCTATAGGGCCGCAGGAGCTGTACTCGCTCCCCGCGCCCTGCCTTCCCTCACAGATTCCCTGCTCCAACTATAACTCCTGAATGACAGGGTCTCTCTCTCTAGATTAGTCCCTGACAGCACTCTCTCTCTATCTCAGAGTCCTAAGCTACCTCAGTCCCAGGGGGTGCTGGCCTAGTACAGCGAGTCCAGAACTCCTGTACCCTACCTCCTTCCTTGGGCTGCTCCGGTCTCTCCCTCTCTGTCTCTCTCCCGTTTCTCTCTGACCCCTGTCTGCTGTAAGCCCGCCAAATGTATCTCTTTCTCCTGGGCTCCCTAAGCCCTATTGGCTCCCTGGTGTCACGTGGGGCGCGCAAAGGCTCTTGGGACATGTAGTCCCAGCTCAGAGCCTTCCCTGGTAGGCTAGGGGTTCGCTGGCTTTTCCCTACCTCTCCTGCGCCTGCGCAAGCTTTCCCAGACTCTCTGTACTTCCTCTCGGCTGCCCCTACTCTCGCGCGACCTTGCCCTGTCTCTGGGGCTCTCCCTGCGCCTACGCATCCCTGCGCATGCGCAACACGGTATTCAATGGCGGCGCCCTGCCTTACCAGCCGCCGGGACCTTAGGGACGCGATCGCGGCCTTAGCAACGGCCCGATCGCGTCCCCAGCAACCGGCCGCAGGCAGGAGAAGCCACGCTGCTCCCTGCTCCAGCCCCCACCCTTGGAAGCAGCTGTCGGGTTGTTCGGCACCCGCGCTCAAGCTGCTCCAGGGGAGGGGGGTCTCCAGGAGCCACGGGAGCTCCAGGCTATATTCTCCCCCTGGTGGAACTCCAACGGCCTCGCTTGGATAACAGATGTAATCAATCGACATTACATAACGAAATTGTAGTACACAGAATACACAACACATGTCGACCTTACACTTCAGGTTACATTGCACTTCACACCCATAACCCGAAGCGTGCTGAGACCATTTGTGGGGTGCCCCTAACAGATCATGTGGGGGTACCTCACTTTTGCGTCCGTGAGCCTCCCCCAGAAAAATTTCTTGGAGAGCACACTCTAGAGTGACAGTTACTGGCTCTTTGCTACTTCCTCCCCCTGGTGGAAGGAGTAGCACAACGTCCTTTAAACAGGCCTTTACCCGGTCATCCGTGGTTTGGATGCGGTAGACCAGGAGGCCAGGACCTTTCCTGCGGTCCACTACCTGGTGGATGGAGCGTTCCTCTTTGGGCTCCAAGGAGAAATTTTTTACTACACAGTCCTTGTCCCTATGGACCGGTGAGGCTTCCACTGGGAAGCGAAAACTGAACAACGTCTCTGTCATCAAAGTCTCGGGAGCGTTGGATCCCAGTCCTGGGACCATTTGAGTTGGAGCGCACGAGCTCATACTCTGCTCAGGAGCTGTGACTCTGGCCCTTTTCACGGCCACCTCTATCGGAGCCTGTGGGGAGCAAGGGGGTTCACTACCACTCTGCTGGCTGGCGATGGGCTTCTCTTTGTCTGGAATGATCAGCGGAAGATACTGGTCCACTCTCACCACTGGACAGCTACCTTCTGATGAGGACACCTCCGCCAGGACGCGATGCAGAGGGGGCCCTTCGCCCGGGCGACCAGACTTAAGGAGCCCTCATGCTCCGCGGTCACCTGGAGGCTCACCCCCGACACCCCTGAGGCAGTCAACTCATCCACGTCGTCAATCGGTACTGGTCCCCATTCTAGGACCGACGGTACCATCGGAATAAGCCGGACAGGCCACTGTAGGGCACACGGGCCCACAGCGGGGTCCGCAACATCGGGATACACTTCCTCTAGGGCACACGGGCCCACAGCAGGCTCTGTATCCGCCGAGATAGTGTGTTTATGGGGTTCACTAGAGTGGTCCGCCGGCAGGCGCATCACCACGAGTGATTGGTCACTGGACTCACTAGAGGAAGATGGGGGTATAGACACCTTACCCTGTGATTCCTCTGTATCCTCGCTGGGGTGGTTCGCCGGTAGGCGCATCGCCACCGATGGGACTTCAACCTCGTCCCGCTCAGGAACCGGCCAAGTTTCTACAACTTCATGCTTCTCTATTTCCTCCACTAGCCTTCTGCAGGAAAGGGGGTCTCCCCGCATCCAGGAGGACCGCAGCCTGACCACAACAGGATGGTCAGATATTGCTCCTCTCAGGAATTGGTCACAACAGTACACCTCCACATCGGTGGCCTTAATACAATCCCTTTTTTTCATCTCCTGTAAGACTATCGCAATCCGCATGAGGAACTCAGATAGCTCCTCTCCGTCTTTCTGACAAAGACCGTAGTAACGCTTCATTAATTGTCCCTTGTCCTCTTCTGGTTCTGCAGGCTGCGGCAACTCGGGGCGAAGGAATTGTACCCCGCAGTCACTACACCGGGGTCCCCGGGTCCATTCACAACCTGGAAAATCACAATCGGGACACGGGCATTTAAAACAAGGCTTCCCTTCCACTTCTATCGATACACCTCCGGTTGGTAAAGCAAGGGGGTGCAATTCAACGCCCTTATGGACTGCTGTGGGGTGGGGGGGGGGGGCAAAC
>WSYH01007862.1:0-31390 GCA_036426205.1 Ascaphus truei | reverse complement strand
GATTACAACGGATAACAACACACTCTTTCTTCACTTGCTTTCAGTTACCCTTTGGCACGCTAGCATAAACAACAGTCCACACGGGGACGGACAAGGCACAGATAACATTACAGAGAACAGTTTTTAAGTTATCCTGCTTCATTCATTGTAACATCGACGGAAGAAAGAGCAGTGTATTCGAAAGCTCGCACAAATAAAAGCATTTCGGTGGCCACAGAACTGGTATCATCTATTTATTTTTGATTATGAGCTCGGTAACACCCCCGGTACTGATACCTCTACATGTGTATATATATATATATATATACAGTTAGGTCGGAACTAATGGGTTGGAACACTTGATACATGTTGTGTGTATTTCGGTGTGTACCAAAATAATTCAGTTAAGGTAATAAATGAATATGGGCTTAAAGTGCAGTCTATCTGCTTTAATTGAGGGTAATCACATCCCCAAATTGGAGGAAGGGTTTTAGGAATACATCTCTTTAATCTGTAGCCCCCTCTTTTCAACGGGCAAAAGTAATTGGACATTGATCAAAAGCTATTTCATGAAGGGTGTGGGTATTCTTCGTTATTTCATCATCAATTAAGCAGGTAAAAGCGTCTGGAGTTGAGTCCGGTGTTGGCATTCGCATGGAACTGTGCTGTGAACCAAAACTGCGGTCAACGGAGCTCATCACTGCAAGTGAAACAGGGCATCTTAGGTGCAAAAAAAAAAAAGAAAATCCATCAGATAGTAGCAGAAACAAGGTGTGGCCAAAATCAACAGTTCAGAAACATTATAAGAAAAAAAGAAGGCATGGTGAGCTCTGCAACCACAAAAAGGCCTGGACGTGCCACGAAGACAACAGTGGTGGATGATCGTAGGATCCTTTCCATGGTAACGAAAAAAAACCCTTCCACAACATCCAGCCCCAAGTGAGAACACTCTCCAGGAGTAGGCATTTCATTATCCAAGCTACCATAAAGAGAAGACTTCACAAGAGCAAATACAGAGGGTTTCACAACAGGTGCAACCATTATAAGCTCAAGGAATGGAAAGGGCCACGAGATTGACTTTGCCAAAACAATATCTTAAAAAAGCCAACCCCAGTTCTGGAACAGCATTTTTGGACAGATGAAACTAGACCCCAACCTGTACCAGAATGTGGGAAAGAAAAGTATGGAGAAAGCTTGGAACGGTCATGTCGAAGCATACCACATCTGTTAAAACACGGCGGCGGCAGTGTGATGGCATGGCACTGCCTAGGTTACAATGCAGCACTGGGTCAATATGTTATTGATGATGGACAGAAGACAGAAAGCAGCAGGATGAATTCTGAAGTTTATAGGATTATACAGTGTATTGTGCTGCCCAGATTCATTCAATTCACGAAGTTGATGGTGGTGCTTCACTTACAAATGGGGCAATGACCCAAAACATACTCCGAAGCAACCAGGAGTTTGTATGGCAACGAATGGAATATTCTGCAATGGCTGAGTCAATCAACTGATCTAACCCGATCGAGCGTGCATTTCATTGCTGAAGACAAAACTTAAGGCAGAACGAATGACCTACGAACAAATACAAATGAAGACAAGATGCAGTAAAGGCCTGGAAAAGCATCAACAAGGAGGAAAAAACCCACGTGGTGAGTTCAGACTTCAAGCAGTCATTGGCTGCAAAGGATTCCGACGAAGATGAAAATGAACATTTTATTTTTGATTGTGTTATTTGTCAATACATTTGAGCCCCTGGAAATAGGGACTGTGTATGAAAAATGGTTTGCATCCTAACCCCACGTTCATCACGATTTTTTTGTTCAAACCCTGAATGAAGCTGAAATGAAAGTCTGCATACTCTATTGACACTCACTTGTTTCAGTTCAAATCCATTGTGTTGGGGTACAGAGCCCAATATGAATTGTTGTCACGTGTCCAATTCTTTCCGGACCTAACGGTGTGTATATATCTATATCTATTAGATATAGATAGAGATATATATATTAGATCTAGATATATATATGATATATATATAGATAATATACATATATATATAATATATATATATATATATAATATCATATGATATAGTAGAGTATCATACCGTCGTTAGCCGAGCTTAAATAATCAAAAAAAAAATAAGATGATCCGTTCGGTGGACTAACAAAATGCTTTTATTTGTGCGAGTTCGAGATACACTGTCTCTTCTTCCGGCGATGTTACAGAATGAAGCAAGGATAACTTGAAAACAGGTCTATTGGCACAGAAACTTCCAGCGACACTTTTTAAGTTATCCTGCTTCATCAGTGTAACATCGCGGAAGAAGAGATCAGTGTATCTCGAAAGTGCACAATCGCACAAATAAAATTTCGTTAGCACAGAACGGTTCATTCTATTATTTTTTGATTATATATATTATATATATATATATCCATATATCTCCATCCTTTTGGTAGATAGTATAAATGAGTACTCAGTACAGGAGTCACGATGACTTGATATTTCTATAAGAGTAAACATTTTTAATTGTTTTCTTTCATTTGTTTATATTTTGAAGACTTTTAGGCATACTTAATCTTATATGATTTTATCATGAATCACCATCCCGCTGCTGGAGACTGCTTAGGGACTCAAATAAAGGCCTGGGATATTCTGTTATGACAACTATATTGATTTATATTACATCATATAGCACTAGATTAAAACTTTACTCAAAAGATTCTCTAGGTCTTCAAATACTCTGATCCAGTTCATTCGTTTAGTCACCAATGGGTAAACGAATATAGTTTATAAAACATTTTTACAATTCATTAGATTTTTATGTGCAGATAAAAATTCTTCTTTTTCTTCGTTTATCATATTAGGTATTATCATTCTGGGCTATCTCTAATCTGACTTTTTATATAATAGCATCATTGCCTTAAGATTATTTTTGGTTTTTATGATGATTTTGATCTCATTAGTTAGGATATTATCACTTAAATTTATGTTAAAAATAAATATCTCCATCCTCCTAAAACAAGCAAGTTCAGAGTAAACTAAAACCAACTAAATGAAAGTCCTCTGTATGCAAGACAGGTATTGAATTACACATATCTATTGAAGATGTATGCCTGGAGAATTTGGGCTATATAAATCTATCTCTACTGGTGTTAGTCCTGCTAAGGGCAGGCCACAGTAGTAGCATGGGTTTCCCCGCTTCAAGCCCTCCTTGATTGGTGACGTAGGCCCCCGACTCGGTGTGGAAGGCAAGAGGAAACAGGGGAGGGGCCTGCTGACATCATGATGGGTGGGGGGCTGTCTAAATGTTGTTGGCCTGATCCTGTCAGTGCAGTAGGTGTTAGAGTGAGTTCTGTTGGGAGAGGATTGAGAAGAGAGACCGTTCTGTCATCGGTTGATCCGGAGGAATGAGTTCAGGAGCAGGCCCTACATTGAGGGGAGACTCAGGCCAGGCGGAGTAGAGTGATAGAACAGGGTGGACCAACTGCCCCACACCCTGCTAGAGGGGTGAGGGAGAGCTAGGCCCCACCATGAGTGTCTGACCCTTGGGCGTGGTGGCGGGGAGAGATCGAGGGGAGAGAGTGAGAGCCCCAGACAGCCCATAACCTGAAGGGGCCCCAGGGTACAGTCGGAGGGAAGGCAGGAGGAGGAAGGACCCTGTGTATATGAGTTTGCTGTGCTGCTGCTGCGGGAGCTGTTGATACAATAAAGAGACTTGCTACTTTTACAAAGAGAATGAGACTGAAATCTCTGCCCTATTGCGGGGGCTTTCGGGAGGATCACCCTACCTGATAGGCGCTTGCCAGAGATGGAGGTGCTGACCACAAAGAATGAGACAGAAACCCAAAGTCTGTCCTGTTGTCCCACATACCATTTTGTGGAGACTCAGGCCCTCCTGTTACCAGCAGGTATGCACACCACAGAAATTACATGTAGCCACCCTCATTACACCCTAGGGGTCCGCTCTGTGAATGGGGAGGGGTGGGGGGGGGAGGAGAAGAGAGAAGATGGGTTACAAATACATAACACTATAGGTGAGTTAAGCTGACACTATATCCGTTTAAAAATAGGTTTTTTTGTCTTTTTTATACTTCAGGCCAATGCTTAGAACACTGCAGCTTAGTGTCCAGGAAATCATGAAAGTATTTCTCTTAATTTCTCTCAATAAGCAGTGTTTACCATCTCATTTTTTTTCTGTTTTCATTTGCAGTGCAGAGATTGCACTAAGTAATGATTTTAAATGACTACAGACTGTAGGTGAATTTTTTTTAGAGTATAGCTTTTGACGCTGTTATGTTCCTGTTTTTCCGGTACAAGAACACAAGAGTAATGATTTAAGCTAAAAAAAAAAAAACCCCAATGTGAAACAAAAAGGATGATTTGCCAATAATCAGACTCCTTTGTCTGGATTTTCAATGCCTTATTAATTTTTTTCATATTGCATAAAAGTGTCATGCAGCACTTAGGATACCCCTTGATATCTATAATTTGCTTTCTATTGGAATGCAACCGTAATGGCAACTTACTAGTAAAATGTGCTAATCATTCCAGGCAAGAGACGTGTTTCGGCGGCACAAGAAAGTGTTTTACCCCCACTTTGTGAAAAATGTGTAGCTAGTGTTTTGTTGACTGGAATACAGTCATGTTCTAGGGACCTTTCTAGTTGTTTAATGTTCTACAGCAATCACAGAGTCCTAAGGATATATTTATTTGATTGTATAAAAGTTCAAGTAGAGGAAAGAGTGCAAACTCCAGTCCTCAAGGGCCACCAAGCAGGTGAGGTTTTAAGAATATCCCTGCTTCAGCTACGGTGGCCCAATCAGATATCCCGTGATGAAGCAGGGGATCTATCATGAAATTCCTGTTGGTGGCCACCCTGAAGTAGGGAACCCGTTTACAATTTTTTTTCTGCTGATTTCGGCTTAATCAAAATGCTGGAATTTTGTAGTGGTCCTAATTCTTTCTCCATCATAGGACAGCAGTTTCACAGCATGTTGAAGGAGGGCCTTAATGGATCAGAAACGGCATTTCTTTATTTCAGGCCAACAAAAAAGAAAAGAAAACAAACACCCGTTTTACATGTCACACACGCATCCATTTGTATGTATGTATGTCTTTATTTATATAGCGCAATTAATGTAAATCGCGATTCACAGTAATTATACGCCACAATCATAAAAGTAACCAAATACAAATAACAGGTCATGGAATAAGTGCTTCAGACAAAAAGTAAACAGTGTGGAAAAGGAAGTCCCGGCTACGAAGAGCTTACAGTTAATGGGTAGGAGGTAACATACAGATACAGGAGAGGGCATTCTGGTAGTGATGTGCAAGTGCCAAGTTTATTATGAGGGTATGGTGTATGAGGTGTATAGTGTTAGCACAGAGACTCATAGGCTTCGTTAAGCAGGTGTGTTTATGGGGCATCACCCTTGTGAGTATCATTTAGAAACGTTCTGCACCTGTTCGCAGCAGGTTTGTTCTGCAGGTCTAGTTCGATGCCTTAGCAATTTCAGAACAGATCTAAAACGTCTACAATTCACTAACAGGCACTCATTGATGCAACTTGTTAAAGAATGAAAGAACAGGCGAATCTTTGACCAGGAATTATTTTCTGTATTGATTGACAAAAAATAATTATATTTTGTGACAAATTTGTTGTCAGAGCAAAACTATTTTCGCCCAAGTAGGTAGGATATCTGATCGAAGGTAGCTCCAATAGTGGAGACTCAAATGATGTCCTATATATTGGGCCCCAACTGACCTCAGATTTGCTGATGAAGGTCCTTGCGTTTCATATACTCAATACTGTAATAGTCACGACTGGCTGCCTCATTACACTTTTTTATGCAAGAAAGGGAGCATAAAAATCCCCAACAAGGAGCCTGAATTTCTACTGGTAATCAGTCTTTTGTTTGATGGTTTTGTTTTTTGTTTTTTTCAGGCTAAATCTTTACTGTGTTTTATGTAGCACAAAAAAAAAAAAAGGAACACAATCAGCTTAAAATAAAAGAAAACCCTACCATGTTATTAGTGGCGCCCTCGCGTGCAATGATATGAAAAAGCTACAAAGTCAACACGCTATCCCATTGAGAGACATATTTACATTTCACACTTCATCACTGTCCCTGTCCCTGGCTGTTATGTATGTCATGCTAGCTGTAGTGGTAAGTCAAGGGTTTGGCCCCCAACCCATGTCCTCTATGCATGGAATGAGTAAGGTGGTGAATCATGGCTTGTACTGTAAGCCTATTTCAGGGAAGGTATAGACCAATGAGCCTGTCCTTATGTCCTCACTAGGGGAATGCCACATTTAGTATTAGTCATGTTCCTGCTGGGAAGATAGAGGAAACAGTCGAGCTGCAGGACTCTCCCCATGCGGGATGCACCTTCAACCTGGGTGATGGAGGAACAGAAGACAGCACGGGCGCCCGTATACTACCAGGGGCAAAGCAACCATCCAGAGGCATGGAGCCTTGAGACCTGGATCGATGCGAGAGATCTGCAGTGGATGTCCACAAAAAGATTCTGTTCCAGAATATACCTCTGCCGGGGGTATCAGTCCTTGGGCAGGGGGAGAAAGAGTGTAATAGGGGGGGCTGACCCCGAATCCTAGGAGCCCACTACGCTGGAGCAGAGGCGCTACAGCACCAGGTGAGAAGAACTAGTAGAGAAGATCTCAACCCTGTCTGATCTCCAGTACCCCGAGATCAACAAACAGCTCTCCGGACTACGTAGGACTCAACACCACACAGTAGCAATAGATGGATCTCCCAGAGGGGGGTTGGAAACTGTGTACCAGTAACATGGTCTCCTTAAAAAGCTCCGCACAAGCGCAAAGAGGGGTCCGTCGCCTGGAGGGTAAATATGGGGGTAAAGATTTCCTTCGATCCGTGTCGCCAAAATTCTGTGTCTGTGCTGCCCGGCTTCTCCTACCAACCTCTCATGTGGGCCATGTTATGGTCCTCCCATACGCTTCCCGTCTCATCCCGCCGTGTGGGCAGTGACAGGTGCGTGTCCCGCATTCACCTCCTTTTCTGCCCCGGGGCATGTTCTTCAGATTCCATTTCTTGCCCAGTTTCACGACTCTGCGTCTTCCGAACACAGTATCGACCGCTCCATCGCTTTCAATTTAGTGTGCAATGCTCTTATTTTGCTCTCCCCTCTTAGGGCCCATCTCGTGTTGCCCTTGTTCGAATTACTCTGGTCTAGGTGAGTTGGCTGTGGCGCTTGGTATGTAAGTGGCGAAAGACACAGAGTTGGGAAAATAAGGGTTGATGAATAGGGCGGCATTCGAGCCTACCGTCAAGCCACACTTCGCCTTAGGTCCCTACGCAGCCATTCTGTCCGCGAGGCCCTCAACCAAGTCGCCCCCTCACGCCACCGAACCGTCCCCTGCGATCTGCGGGTGGCTTCCCTCCCACTCTCTTACCTACCGAAACCCTGTAACCATCCTCCACACCTCCGCGCTAACAGTCGCTCCGACACTCCCCGACACCGCAACGCACCCCACCGCTCCCCCAAGCCGTCGAGCTGGGGCCTACCTCAGCCCCACCCCGTCCTAGTACTACTAAGCTACACCTACCAAATTGCCCCCTCTCCCTACATCACTCTTTACCTGTCATTATGCCCAATTTTCCATCTTTGACCTGTGCCCGACCTGGTCGTGGCTGCTTGTTCCGGTACCCATCCTACGCTAATCCCAAAATCTTAGGCCTCCCACCCTCCAAATTCATTCACTTTCAATTCGTTCGTCCTCTTTTTGTTCGTTCACCCATCTTTCAATCTACCCCTCCGCCATCTCCATGCCGCACTCTTTTACCCCGCCCAGTTCCGGCCTTCATTGCAAACCCTCCAACCGACGAACTGCCCAAAGTTCTCACCCCCTTTAGCAAACTGCGCCCTCAGGGTACTACGGAATACCACCATAGAGTCGCCCCGGGCTTACCCCTGGGGTCCTGTTCCCTTCCCCACCGCCTATCTGAGGAACAAGAGACGTTTTGGCCACCTACCTCGTTCGGCACGGTGACCGCAAGAAAAAATTGTCCGAGGCACTAACTAGTGGTTGGCCGTCACCGAAGGAAGTCAACGCTAAGATCGAGCCGCTTGGCTGAAAAACAACGTTCCATGTCCGGGTAGACTCTATTATGGACGCTTATTTGTGCAGGTCGAGGTTATCGTGTAGGAAAAAAGGTGAGAAGACGACTTTGGGGGTGTCTTTCCCCTTACTGAGTTTCCCCCCCCGCCCCCCCCCCCCCCCCCTCCACACTCCCTGGTGCCGACATCTGTGAACATTTTCCTATGTGCCCTTGAAGACTTAAATGCCCCTTTCTCTTGTTGCTTTCCATTAAATACATTATACTAAACCCCCCCCCTCCCCAATAAATTAGGCTACGAATTGTTGCACAATCTTGCATTGTAAATATTACTCGAACAAAGGACAAATGCAAGCATATTCAAGGGGGGAAGAAAGAGATGCATGGAAGAGATGCATACTATGGTTCATACTAAGCCAGGAATTTCATTAAGAACTCAGTCAGTGGTAAAGGATACAGGTGGTGGTTGAAAGGTTGAATGAAAATAGACTTTATTTGATGGAAAAGAAATACATATTTCATGAGACCACTGACAAAGTTTATTCACGTAAATCCTAAGAAAAGTGATTTTTAATGTACGTCATAGGTACATATAGGATGGATGGAATCTAATATGGCCAGGCAACCTGACTTACCAGTTAACGGTAGTAATTAAATCACAATATAGACAGATTAACCTTTAGAGATTATATGTCCTTTACAGCTTAGCTAGTCATTAAAGTATCATATATTTTGGGAGGATACGGTTGTTTTGGATATAATTAAAGTATTGTGGATGAAATACCTTTAATCCTTTGCTGCCAGAGGCACCGGCATTGTCCGTACACCCTCCAAGCCCCCACAATTGGACTTTGTTCATTAATAGAAAGGATACATTTTATGCTGAACAATGTTAGCATGCCACAGAAACACTAAGGAAAATGTACATGGTACCCCCCTATGGGGGTGTTGACTATATGTGTTTCAAGGGGTTAGTAGGGACTTTAGGCAACACCTTGCTTCAGAATATGATGGATGTGTCACCAGGACTAGGGGGGTGACTCAGGAGAGGCAAGTGCCACCCTTTTTGACCAGAGAAGAAGTGGAAGAGAGTTATAGATAGGAAAGGGGGAAGAACACCCTCAGATCCCAGGAGGATAGAAAAGAGGGTTCTCACAATGTATCGACCCCTGTAACTAGTTAGGAGAGGCTGAGGGCTCTGTTCTTGTTTTCTACAGAAGGGAAGTGCTCTTGTAGAAGGTGCCCTAGAAAGATTGATGGATCTAAACTACAAGCTCCAAGCAGGGAGGACTGTGTTGTGTCCACCGAGGTTACCCCAAATGGGTAACTGTGGGACTCTTTGAAGAGTATCAAACTAGATATCTTGGACACCCCCTTCTTCGGTGAGCATCCCAGTGTAGCCCACTTTCCCTATGCTAAGGGAAACTATGCGGGAATCGCGTGATGCTGTACCGGTCTGCTCACAGGAGGCTAAAAAGCTCCGCTCTGGAAGCCTGGGGTGAGCTTCTTTCTCATTGGCGTGCAGCGCCTCCACCCATGAAGGATCCAGGCATTGGAGGGAACCCCTCACAGGAACCCAAGACACAGTAATAAGTATACAACCCACAATGTAATAACTAAGCTTTACTGTACACACACAAACACTAAAACAGGAATAACACACCTAGCGGGTACCCCACAGTATAAGGCAGTGACCCCAAACACTGAGCGGTTTCCCACCAAACGTACTGAGGGTTCCGTCGGCACCATAGACCTTGGTGGCTCATGTGCAGCAATCCCACCTGATGCTGCTGAGGCCTATTTATGAACCTTTATAGTGACCTAAACTCCATGATGGGCATGCAGTCCCAAAAAACAAGACTCGGAGGAAGGGAAGCCGACAGTCTGTGAATTCCATGAAAAAATGTGTGATGTGAGCTGTATATCGAAAAATAGATTTTGACATTCATAAGCAGTAATTGATTTCTAGTTTAGAAATAAAAAAAAAAAATCATGACCTAGATTAGAAACATGGTTAGGATTACCATTAATTTTAACATGTTTCAGGGAGAGAGAAAAATGTAGCTTCTGTGAAAGGAAAGCAGCTTCATTTAGAAACACTATGTGACGCTAGGGGTAGCCGGACCTTCATTAATAATGGCAAAGACCAGCTGGTTACTATTTAAAATGTATGGCAAGGGCTAGAGTGCAGCATTGGGTATAAATTGTACCTTACAGTGTTTGCCCTGTAATTTTGTTACCCTTATACTGTCCCCCATAGGGTATAGTAGGGGAACCGTGTGCAGGTTAAAAATATGGAAGACCAGTGGGCCAAGTTAATGCATTATGTTGTATGTCCTTTGACTAGTGGTCCCGAGTGCCTGTGCGAAGCTTAGAAGTGGGTTGCCTTGTATGGGTTGGCCCCTATGAGAAATAGCTGCAGAGTAGAGATTCTGGAAATGAGGGAAAAAAGGGGGATATTTGGGGGCAAAAGGGTAACCTGTATTGCCTTTGACCGCAAGGTATTAGAGCCTGGGTCTAGAAGGTTGTTATACTAGAACAGGTTTTAGAGAAACAGCTTAAGTGCATTTTGTGTTTGTGCTGTGAGCTGAACTGCATGACAGCAAAAAAAAGTTTTTTTGTGACAAAAGCCAGCAGATGTGGATATTAGCATTTCAATGCCACCGAGCCCAATATAGAGAAATCCGGATGTTAATTGCAAAAGAATGCATGTTTGTGGACTGGTGAGGGGGAAGAGCTGTGGACGTGTGCTATCTGGAGTATAAAGCCATTTTGTCCAACTAGACATGGGAACTACTCAGGAGAGGGTATGGGGCTAGCCAGAAAACGGTTTGATGGGTTTCAAACTCATAGGCAAGTTTTTCATGGCACAAGTTTTTGAATTTCCCTCTCCTCTCATTGAATGCATAACACAATTCGTGCTCTATGGACCTGCCAGCCCCATCAATGTATAGATAGGAAAGAAAGAAAAAGCCCCTATATAAGGGAGGTAGTGTAGGAGATCTCTCTCTTTTTGTTGGAAGATTTAAAGAGGACCAAGGAGATGCTGGCAGGGATTATTAAAGGGCTTTCTTGTGAAAGTGAAAGAAGCTTTTAACCAAAGAGAAGCATGCGAGAAGACCAGCCAACCAGAGCAGGACAGGGGGTAATGCTTTTACGAAGCAGGCATCCTGCAACTAGGAAAAGGGTGATCTCAAACCCCAGGACCCCAGTACGTGGGTAATTCTCTGATGTCTGTTCCTATGTGTTTCCGAGGTCTTATCCAAGTAACACTCATTTTATATGTGCTTCTTTTTGCCTTGTGACGGATCCTTTAAAATAAATGTGGTTTAAAATACTGAGCTACCATGCCACCTGTTATCAGAAAATCTATTGTACACAAGAATACAAAAGTAGGGAGTAAAGTGCCTTTGTATCTGCGTATACCCATCTTAAAGATAGATTCAGTGAAAGAAGTCATGGAAACATAAAAATAGCTTAAATGACACAAATCCCCAAGTCCTAAAAACTTTACACTGATATGAATCAATTTTACATCTCTACTAGACTATTTTACTAGCAGGAAGGAAATGCATGTATATATATTGGATACATCCTGGCTTACATGTACTGACGATATGCTGATTGATTGTCATATTATGAACAAAAAAAATAATGCAAACCATCACGGTGGAACTGTATACTGGGACAACCTGCATAAGGAGTACCGCCTCCCATTACTTGTGTCAAACGCATCCATAACTACATGGGTCTACAAGCTCAGCTGGAGGAAACATTGTCAGAATGGGAAACATCATATTGAATGAGTGCTCACCACTAAACGAGACGGGGATCGCGAGGCTGGAGATGGGGATGTTAGTAGCCACAACGACATGCGTAACCGCATCCGGAGTTAGTAGTACAGAGTAATGGTCCTGTGGCCGGCGGGTCAGGGTAGGAGAGGTCGGATGGGTAGTATATACTTGCCGTGGTCAGGGATTGGAGAGGGTAGAATCTTTGTTATCATAAGCCGTTGAGTCAAAGAGGAAGAGAAGGTGCAGGATCCAGAACGAGCTTGAGATCAGTGGTCAGAGAAGGCAGAGGCTCCCAGGTACGAGCTACAGTCAACAGGGGAAGCACAAGACAGGCAAGACAGAAGGTGCTTGAGCAGGGGCAAGCACACAACACAAACCTAACGCATTATGTCAGCCAGTTTGTAGGAGGGCTGGCTGAGCATATTAAAAGGACAGGCAACACATGGAAATGGAAAGGCAGCACGCAGGTGCAAAGTAGAGTAAGTAACAAATGCAGAATAGCCACAGCTGCAGTGGTAGGGTTAATTAGTAGTTAGTAGGACGTATGCTGTCCACCTGATAGGCTGGAGCAGATCCACTACAGATGTGGAGCAGCTGATGAGTGTGACTCCTTGTCCCTGTGGCTCCGCGTGGACCCTGCGTGTTGGTAGGTAGCATGTGACGTGCGTGCGTCATGTCTTAAGGGATTGTTGCACAGGGGTGGAGCTGGAACCGGTCCTTGTGTTGTGTATTTTCTTTCAAAGTGGTGGTGCGGCGTCGTCGCGGCGTAGGTTGTAGTGAGCACGTTCACCCGTGGACATTGCGGGATTGCGTCATGGAGGCAGGGCCTGAAATACCTATCAGAGGAACCAGAGAGGTTCGCGCATGACAGTGTCAATAAAGCATGGAAGGTCCCAAACGCATTGATGAGGCAGAGTAGAGTAACATAGGATGTTCCAACCCCCTCCCCCACCCCCACTCTGAAGTACATGCTGTGGATTTAGTTTTCACACAGAAGACATGGGAGTGCCCAGACCGGGAATATCCTACTGACCTTTAGGCACAACATGTGATGGTTTGTCTCAAATCAGGAAGCGGACCCCAAAGCTGGATGGGGAACCCTACACAACACCTGGGAAGCAGAAGGTTCAATTCAAATCATGAGACTAATCACGATGGAGTTTTGGGTAGGTAGGGTATGCAGAAGATGTTGGACAGAACAGAAAACAATATGGTCCACAGAGTCCATGTGCCGTTTGTCTTTGGGGGAATCTGGAGAAGCCAAATGCTGTGATATACACTACATGTGACTTTGCTTTAAATGGTGAGGCTATTTAATCTGGGAAAGAAAGAAAGAATGCTTAAATCTATCAGCTGTCTAGGCAATCCCCTAAATGGGTGTGCCAGTACAACATTTAGGGATTTTACTGTTTTGTTATGTATAACATTACTAGAAAGGGACTACAAGTGAGTCACCATTGAAGACACTAAGGGAGTTCACTCAGCACCTTAGTGTAGGCCCCTTCCCAATAGGAGATAGTAAATGGTAGTTAGTGGGAAGGCCTTATTAAAAACAAGGGTTGGTTGATAAGAAGGACCCACTTAGGCAGATGTGGAAAGTCACAAGTTAGTCAGAAGCAGGAAACAGGGCACATGCTCCACAGTATGAAGCCAGGCTTTGTGCTTTAGTCCACATCCAAGAAGCTCAGCTTGCCAGGGAAAAAGGGAGAATCATAGACCTATGAGCGAATGTAAGATTTGAGAGAGAGAGAGAGCTCCTGTTCAAAATGTCTGAGGGGTCCAACAACACAAGGCTGGTGCACTAGTCTTCTACATTTTCCCACTAAACACATGCCCATAAGGACCATTCACCTTAGTGCAAAAAGCAAACACATTTTCTTTTTCTGAAAAAATACATAGGAGTGTTTTTACAATTCCGTCTGCAGCATAAGTGCACCAACAGACTGGAGAGGGAAAAAAGAAAAGATGCTGGCTACTAAAAAAGGTATTTATCAATGTTACATTGCATAGCATTCGACCTTGTACCAGATGGAAACATTTGAAAACCATTTGTGCCCTTACCATTGCCAATAATATTCAGAAAAATGAATATACAATCTACATTACAAAAATTAATCTTTAAATATCCTGCCAATGAAGGAGAGTTGAGTTGTGGTTATGATTTTTTAAAACATAGATTTTTCAATTCTACAAAAAATCATAAAGTTACAGAGTCTGTCTTACCCTTTTAAAGAATTAGAAAGGTAAGTATAATGGACAAGTCAATTACAATAGATTGAATTGGCTTTAGTATATTCTAATACTGTCGGAGGATTGTTAAGATCCAGTAAGGAGTGGCGTATGTAATGCCAGACTGTGCTCAATGCCCATTATTGAGACTTTAGTGAACCATGGCAGTAACGGAATGATAGGGTGGCTGAAAACATCTCAGATAGTCAGTCTTCTAAAGACTGGAGTGACTGGTGCGGACCAGGAGGAAACTTAGTTGATGTGAAAATTTGTTGTAAAAATTATTACTGTGCTCAGGCAGTTTCTGCAATGTAAAATGTTTCATTCACAAATAAAACTTGGAGCAGCAAAGAAGCAATTTCTTTTTCAAGGAGCAGGATTAAGTTATATAAGAATTCCCTAGAGAGCAGTGCACGCAAATCCACCTTTTCTCCTCCTTCCAAAAATCCAGCATGAAAATAACCTAATAGCGGATACAGAGAAGAGCCCAATACCTGTATTATTAAGTAAGTAAGTTATGCATTAATCTTACAAACTGCAATTCTAAATGGACATTCTGTTAATGGCCGATGAACTTGCCATACTAGTGTCTTACAGAAAAACTGGTTGTTACAAAGATTATCCACATTCAATCACCGAGGACACCAGGGGGCCTCATTTGTCAAGATATGTCATTTTGATCTATACAAGTGGGGTTTGTAAGGAACGTAGCCAAGAATCTTTTAAAGGGACAGGAACTACTTGCACCGTGGTGTTGTAAATTTCTCATACTCTTCGCTTTTCATGTGACATGTTTTTTCAAGGACAGTATCATTGTACACCATATTACTAAACAGCATAGAAAGTCATTCAAATTAGTCTGACAAGCGTGTGTTGTGGGAGATAAGCCACATCGGATCATAGTCCGTTAGTTGCCCTGGATAGTTGTGCAACCTTGCAACAACACCAGTTGCTAAGCTATCTGTTTTATAATATTGAGCAGTGAATTAAAGGAGTTTTTTAAAAATGAAAAGAAACACCAAAAAAAATGAAGACTTTTCATGGTTTGTTGCATGGGACAGTACAAACCGGTAGTAGAAAGCTTGTTAACGTGTGGTTTGTGTATTGTAAGATTAAGTTAGCCCGCCCCCTTCTCAGGTGGATAAATTTTTTTTTTTTGTAATCGGTGGCTATTTCTCCAACCGGCAGTGATGTTTATGTCCGCGCAAAGCGCCAGCGGGAAGTATTAAATCGGCTACATCTGAATGTGTTTTATGATCATATATTGGTTCGGATCCATATTGTATAAAGTTAAAATCTATGCCATGCCATAGTATTATGTATGTTTGCGTTCTGCCTTCAGCCTGCCTCCTCTAGGTCATAGCGCGATTGCAAATTCTTGACATGAAGTGTGAGGATCAGAAAGAAGCCGGCCTCCTCCCCATCAAGCTCGGCACCGATTGGTCCTGCATATTCCTGACCTGTCTGAACAACATGCGCCCTATTCGCTGGTCCTGCTATTTAGGCAGCCTATTCCACCAAGAATGTGGCCATGAAGCAGACCCCCTTGTGACAAAGTGATGGTCACACAGCACCTGTTTGCCTCATTTGCTAGCCTTGTCTACTCTCTCTAGCTTATCCGCGACTAGTTATGCTTCCTTCCAGTCCTTTACCCCGGCTTATCCTAGATACAATGCTCTATCCAACCCCTCACCTGGCTAAAAGACACCTCTACAATCCGTACCTCCCATTCCTCGAATCGGTGCTACGCAATATTCTGCTTCTCCTAACTACAAACCTGGCTAAATACGGTACGAGTCCAGCATACGGATGAGGGCCCTCGCGGACTTCAGGTCGGCGGTATTTATACATCCTCACTCGGCCCTCACGGTCAGTCCGTTGTGGTGAGCAGCGCAGCACCCGTTTACAAGAAGTTGACATCCTATCGGGAATCTGTGGAAAAAGTGGGAGTATTGTATTGCTCCAGGAAGAATAAAAGCTGGTAGATGCCCAAATATAGAATATATATATATATATATAATTTTTTTTTCATTATGCCTGTCGGATACATTACACCGTTAAAAAGACGCTTGAAATTATTCTGTGCTATTTCGCACAATGGTACACAAGAACATTCAAGTCTCTGCAAAGATGGACTCGGCCATGTACTTTCCGCTAGATTGCAGTGAGGCTACTTGTGCCTAGAATTATCTAACAAACATAAGGTTATGTTGAATTTTGTTTCCGCATGTAGTACTTTGAAAATGCCTCATGTGCTCTTGTCCTACTGTAAATGGTCTTTTTTTCTTTTGTTTTGTTATCAACATACTTCCACTCAGTACTGGAAACCAGTCGCTATTTTGTTTCTCTTAGTAAAAGTTGGCTTACAGGAAAATGATTATTGTGTCTTGTAAAGGGAGTTTACAAAAGTAATGAAGATCCAAAAAGGTTTTTTATAGGGCAATATTCATTCATAATATTGAGAAAAACGTGTTGTACAGCACATTAATTGACTTTCTTTTCAACCTTAAGAACATTGTGGGAATTCCAATAGATTAAAGTAGTGAAGCTTATAAAGGACAAGTTAAGTAAAAAGGCAGCAATATAAAGAATATTAAAGATGCACAATTTCAGCAGTCAACTTGAACAAATATCCTCCACAATCAAGGATACATGGTACACTGCCACAGATAATGGATGCTAAGCATTAGCAATTTGACCGATCCAAACTATTGCCAAGATTCCAAAGGGATGCACTAATTGCAAAACAGATTAGTCTTTGTGAATATTTAGTAAACCTGCCCAAACCCAAAATCCAGTCATAATCTAATTAAGTCAGGTTCATGCATAGGGAGACTGTAAGTAGTTTGCAGCCATAACCATGTAAGTCTTCATGAAGGCAGATCAATGGCTGTCAGTGCCAAAGTGATATTCATTATATGACTGAGCACGCCTACCAGTCGTAATAAAGTCTTCAGTCTACGCAGGGTTACACGCAGGTTACTGTTGCTTTACTTAGTGTGAAATATACAGGGCAAGTTCCAGAGATGCATATACCTTTTGTTGAGAGCCACTATTATTCATTGTGAACACCAAGCTTACATATAGGAGAAATAATAAAACATGGTGTATTTAAAGAAAATATAGATTTTTATTGGTTAGTGCTACTTACACACAGTAAAAAGAGCCAGCACCCGCAAAATACAGGACATTAAAACGTGTGTTTTGTGGACTTCAAGTCTGACATAGTGGGTAAGTGTACAGATAATGTAAATAATAAACACTGTGTTAAATAAAGCGGATGTTTATAAAAATGGTGACATTGGTTCCTAAATATGGAGCAGTTTGCAACGCTTGAAACCATCCCTCAAAGGTATTTGAAAATGTGCTTTAGCAGATTGTAATGTGAAATTCATAAAATTTATGAATCACTTATGAGTAGATGTATCTTCCTGGTAATGTTTTTGTATTTAGTGGATTTCGATACTGTGAACACTGGACGCCTAGGATTGCAGTTAAAGTATTCAACTGTATCAAGCAATATTAGTGTCCAAAGTATGTGGCCAAAAGAATGCTGGGACTCGAAAGCGGACGATGGGACCTCGCCTCCATCAGATCGAGACCATTGTCCCACCCTTTTCCCTTTGCCTGTCAGCAGCCTGGTTACTGTAGCAATCCACGCAGAAGCTATATGAGTTTAAGCAATGATGGTAGTACCTTTGCCCCTGCGCATGCTATCGTTCTTATTCAAAGTAGTGTTTGATTCCAGGTAGGAGGGGTGGTCACAGGCTGGAAACAAAAGAAGGGCCAAACAGGACTAGCTTGGACAACATCATGACATGACCAAGCTGGCCCCTGCAGCTCAGTGTAGGTGGAAGTGAGTAAGGACTGCCAGGGAACAAGAGGGACGTCATGGCTTCTGATGGTTTACGAAGCTTAATAGTACCGTCTTTTTGCTTTTGAAAAACTTATTACAAGTCCCCTCACTGCTATCACCAACTAACTTGTTAGTTTAGAGTCCCAAGCAGGGTGAACCATATTGTCCCAGCAAAAACCAGGACAAATGTCGCAGTGCAGTCGACACTAGCCACATACTGAGCACGCGCGATTGCTACTTGCCGGCTGCTTTGTGAGAGCATGTGCGATTCGGAACTTATCCAGTTGTGCATGAGGACATGGCAAGAGCCGAATAGCGTATGACAGCCCCTAAGAGGACCAGAACACCGGGGACAACACCCCAAAAAGTCGAACGGTCTATGCAGTGAAGGAAACAAAAGGTCACAGGAGGAAAAATTGTAGTTAGGATGGTGGAATAGGTTATACCCCTGATGGGGGTTGCAGGCTTGCTATTTGTGAGTCAACGATTACACTAAATGACCCCATATGATGAGAAGATTTAAACTTCTAATTTGTCATTATTGGATGTACATTTAGAGTCTCTTTGCTACTGGCCTCTTTTAACGTCTAATGTAAATGTATTCATTGATACTACTAGAATGTGACTTTATATGGTGCTCTAACTAGCAACTCTACATGTAAAGCATACCCTTGTGTGCTGTTAAGCAGAGACTTATGAAACCTCTCATGCACACTTTTTTTTTACGAAGCAGGCATATAGATTTGGCCTGATACTTTGAGCCACATGAGATTAAGCTCACAATTTTCTCCCAAAAAGCATGGTTTATGTGTTAAGGGTGGGGCTGGATTTGGTAGGCATTGGGCTGGCAGAGATTTAGATCTGGTAATCCTTCAAATAAACTCCTAATGCATTATTACTGCTGGTGTAAAGAAGACTGTGTACTAGGTGTGAGATAGAAAGAACCTAAAGGCTGCGTCCGGGTTTGCGTTTGCAAACAGCCGTGCGGAGGCGTGGCAGGCTGAGGGGGGAAAGCGGGGGTGCTTCCCGGCCTTGGTTAGGCGCGCCATCCATGGGGCATGTCGGGGAGCGGGCATGACGTCATAGAGTGGTTCGCCTCATTGGGCGAAACGCTCACGTGACCAGCCCTGCGCTCCCCGTGAGCGCTGTGGCGAAAAACTTAATTTTCTCTAAGAATATGCTGCCGCACGCTTGGCTGAAGCGTGCAGGAGCCCATGCTAAGCCGCGTCTCTTTGCGGCTCAGGGCTCAATGGGAAGTGTAAGCGGCCTAGCACGTTTGTCAGCGGCTAAGCGCTGACAAGCCAGACGGCTAATGCTGGATTCAACTTTTCAATTCAGGGATACATTAATTTGAATCAACCCTGCGCAATTACTTAAGTGAAAAGATATTGGTATATACTGTATTCTAATGCTCAATGTATGTGAATACCACATGACCTTCAGTGGTACAACATGGTTCATGTACAACGTATCAGTAAACAAAGGTTCATTGGATCTTTTTGGAAATCTGGCTATATTTTCCTATATTGTAGGTTTTAATCACACATTAAATAAGTTTCTGGTGGGTTTAAAAGTCGACAAAACACTTTCACGTAACCCAAGCTGTGCTGAAAAAGTGTTTGGTAATGCGGCAGGCATAAGTTATAGGGGTCAATGTTAAAAGGATTTGAACACCCAAAGGTGTGACAGTGTCTGTGGTCAGAAGCATGTTGTTTCCCACAATCCTTAGCTGCAGTGGAAACATTGATGCTATTAAGGGAGATATGGGGAAAAGCAGTGGTGCAGGACCTGTCTGAGACAGGGAATGGGCTCCAAGTGATATTTTATTTGTTGTATATATAGAGGACAATAAGCCATTTAATGGGTTTCTCAACTTCAAGGTACATTAACTTTATTACGGACCCACATGTTATATACTCACCTACAAATTACCTACGTATATTACCTCGACTATTCCTTCATTCAGTGGCCATATTTACCCTTCTGCGTGACGGATTTGATAAATATGAGACCCTTACTAAATGTGAATTTTCGAGAGTTCGGTGAGAGACACTAAAGGCAGTTATCATATGAATTTCTAGGTGCCGTTCACGTTCAAGCTGTTTTTATCAAAAAAAATCTACTCGAAGGTAATGAGAATTTTTGCCCGAAAATGGCTGGGCTACCCCTTCAGACTCGGTAGGGTTGGTTTCCCCCTAAATGTATTTACAAACCACACCATACATCTGGGAATGTGAATTGTTGCTGTTTGAATGCTGCAACTGCTTAAATAAGAGGCCACATAACCATATCTCTGCAGAGGGAGCTACAATTGCATTTGCAATGTTCTGAGCCCTACGAGAAGTTCCGTTTTCACGGCCATAGCTAGAGGAATGCAGCTACTGTGTAACCTTGAATCAACAACGCCCCGCTTTTAGTGCATGCTAATATTTGTTTTGCTGGGCCCTTGTCATGAAAGCATCTATGATGGTATTTCACTTAACCACCTTTATTGCAAGTGAATACATTGCAGCCCTCTGGCAGCAAAGCGGTTGATACATGAAAAATAACCGATACTCGGATATTGGGGTCTTATAAAAAAAAGTGCATTGTTAAATATAAACCTCTGGTAATTTAATAATGAAAAAGGTTTCCATTCGGGGTGAAGGCCATGTTACGTTGCCCAAATTGCACTCCTTGCCGAGCTTACCATCAAACAAAGAAATCTACAAATGCTTTAGTTTGCATGTTGGCTCGGGTGATTTCAAGTGCAAAACTTGAAGTGAATGTGCCGGTAGCTTAACCATTTTTGTCGAGGTTGAACTTCAGTCAATTTGCCCCGAATGAGTTCATTTATTAGTGTTTAGCGCAAATGATTTCTATTACAAACTCTTCAGGGCACAAATTGCCTATAAGATGTCGATCCTTGAAAGTATTAGAATAAAAACTAATCCTGTTGGTCATGGGTTTAAGAATAAAGCATATGTGACGCATTCAGAGGGGATTTCCCACACACGCTTCAGGTCGAAATCTTTGGGAAAATGTGATGGGGTTGATGGTTTAAAATGTCATTTCTATTCATTTGAAGAGATACGAGTTGGCATGGGGGGCAGTCTGGTTCTGAGATTGTAGCCTGGAAGTCACACAAGTGAAATTGAAATTAACAGGCTGTTTCTTATCGGCTTAGTTTCATGATTTTGGAATATGTAACAAAGATTTCCTTATTTTTCCATTCATGCAATCTTGGTGTGACTCTGGCATACATTCAACACATTTAAATACACAATTAGAGAGCTTCTTTTATTTAACCTTGGGGAATACAAAAACCCTACATTTAGGGCAAGGAATGCCGCTGCAACTCATGTTTCTGCTTCGCTTGTAGGGTTGCCAGCGTGCAGTATTGACCCGGACTGTCCTGTATTTGACACACAGTCCAGTAAAAAAATAGATGGCAATAATGGACATGTATGGGTATGGTATTACCTCTCGTGGCATAGTGACCTGATCGATTGGGGGGCCAGATTTCCCCTAGCAGAGAAAGAGAGAGCAGGCGGGGCTGGGGGGATGGGCAGCTTTCCCTCCATCATGATTGGGCTGTGCTGGGGTGTAATGCATGTCAGGGAAGAGGTTGTAAGGAGCCTGCGGATGGGGCAAGGAGAGGAGACAACCGCATGGAGCGGAGTGAGGGAGGATAGTGTGTCTCAAGCGTCGCACTTTTCATCCTTTGGTCCAGTATTTTTGGGAAGCCACCCTGGAAACCCTATTTGCGTGCCTCTAGGAGCACTGATGGTGTTATAATCAAAAACAAATACAACTGAAGAATGAAGAAAGTGTTGTTCATTGCAATCCTGCGTCTTCTGCATCTACAATTGTTAGCATTCGAGTCTACTGCATGGCTGTCACTTTGACAGGTCAGGTAAGTTAATGAGACACTAGATCTAATTCCAAATGAAATGCCGTGAGCAAGAATGATAATTTTTTTAGGATGGTGACCTACATCACATTGGACCTTAAATAATACCTGGGATAGTGTAACAGCTGGCAGCTTAGTGTAACAGAAAGAATAAGAGTTTTTAAAAGACCACCCAACATATACTCATTCAAACAAATAAGAGAAAAGTGTTCGTAGCAATGGAAAGACCCGGGGTAGCCAACAAGCCATGCTTAAACAGTTCAATAAGTTGAGGGACCTCTATTATGTGAAATGTAACGATCGTGCTTGCCACAACCCGGAGGACCCGGACCGTGGGGCTGATGGGTGGGGATGTAATGACCGACCTTAGGCACGAGTCAGGTCAGACGTGCGGATTCCGTGGGTCAGACAGAGCTGGATCAGGGTTGGAGAAAGAAAAGCAGATTAAGTTATCAGGTGTGGTTCAAGGCAGCCAGCACAGGAGCGGTCGGTCGAGTGGTCGAGGGGGTACAAGCGGAAACGCGGAACGGAAAAGGAAGATGCGTGGTGTTCAGCAATAGCAGCTTCAGCGTCGAATTCCAGGAATTGGGAGCCGGAGCTGACTTCGGCGTATGGGAACAGGAAAGTGGAGCAAAAAAACGCTTCAGCGAAGGAAACAGGGATTGGAGCGGAGCAGCTTCAGCATAGGAAAAGGGCCACCTGAAAGGAGGGACAGGGGTTTAGGCAGCAGGAAGGCTCTGCAAGGGGAAAGATGCAGCAGGTTCACCGGATAGAAAATAGCAATAGGTGGGAACCAGCGTTCAGCACAGAACAGAATGGCCAGACAGACGTGCTTGAGCAAGCACAGTTACACCAAACAGAATGGGATTATGCTCGTAGACCATTCAGCGGGGGGAAGGGCTAACCTAAATCGCATGGCAGCAATAGAGAAGAGCTGCATAGCAAAGCAGCGATGCATTCCTGAACGAGACTGTATAAGAGAAAAAAGGAAAGGTGATTCTGATTGCAACAGTAGCGGAAGGGGTGGTATGAAACTCCACAGCTAGCAGCAAGCGATGAGTTCCAGACAAACCAGGAGCGATTCTCACAGAAGATATGGAATGCTCATTCGGTCGAGATTTATCAAGCATGATGTGGTGTACTTTGTCTGTAGCACATCTATTCAATGTTGTGTAAAGGTGTTTCCCCCCACCATCAGGGAGGAAGGAGATTTCCTATTACAGGAGTGGCTTTTGTAGTGTGGATACCTGCTGTCTTACAGGATGCGAGTCGTCCGCAGGTGGTAAGTGGGACACCAGACAGGGATGTTGGGGTAGAGTATGCTCTTTAGCTTCAGGATGTCGCGCTCCATCCTTGCGAATTCCAAGAAAGAAGATGAAGGCAATCCTGCAGAGACAGGAGAACTTACACTACTCAACTCATGATAGATTGCACACCAGGGCAGGAGTATAGTGAACAAGAAACACTTCTATATCTTCCTCCTCTGCATACACAGCAATAATCGGTTTTAGTCTGAAGTCACAGTCCATGTGGTATTAAACCTTAGGATGGTCCCTTGATGTCCACCCCCGCTTAGGGCACCAAGGGCAGTCCCAACTCTCTGACTCCTAAAAAAGAGTCAGAGGTAAGGTACATCACCCCCACTCCCAAAGGGAGGGGACAGAAGATGGACAGACTATGGAACACTCCTGACTGTCGGGTACCGGTGCATCAAGGGGGAGAGACACTAACTTAACATTTAGGGAAGTGAGCCCCTAAGTACCCCGAGGAAGAGGTCCAAGGTTTGAGCCCTTATTGGGACGAAACAGGCCTAGCCCGTCTCCTCCCCTGTCATCAAGAGAGCTGTTGAGATTGTGGCAGAAAACCTTGGCTTGTCTGAACATGCCCACATGTTACAGAGCTCCATCCCGACCCAACCTCCTCTTTTATCTATTTCTTAACACACCAAAAAACTGTGTAAACGCTCCAGGTGGTTTAGCAGATAATGCTATGAGCATGATGGTTGAGAATTGATAATATAAAAAGGAGCTAACACCGGACATTGGGGATTGAAGGGTTACGCAGTGACAGTATAAAATAAGGATCCACTGGGCGGTAACAAGAGCGGCCCATAACAGGGACAGAATAATGTGATATATAATCACTGAGTCCCCACAGCCCGGCTACTGCCGGTTGGGAGTAGTTAATACTCACGAAAGGACACCGTCTTGTCCCTGACCTCCAGTGCTTCCCTGACGCTGCCAGGAGGTCGCCGTTTGACCTCCGGTGGTGTTAGAAGATCTATACAGACAACAGCACAGAAACAAGATAAGGATCACAGAACATCTGCTCCAAGGAAAACAGGTAAGGCGCTCACCCGCAAAAAGCGGGAAAAATCAAATTATAACTACAGGAAAAAAACAAAAGAAACAAAACAGGCTAGCCCCTCTACCACGCGTTCCGTGGGCGTGAAAACGCGTGGGAGAGTAGCTAGCACTGTTTGGTCTTTATTGTTTTGTCGTTTATAAATTAGATTTTACCCTCTTTTTGGCAGGTGAGCGCCTTACCTTTTCCTTGGAGCAGATGTTAATGTATCGTTATCTTGTTCACAATGTTACCAGGACGTAAATGTCAGGGAGGGCGGATTAGTTGCCAAGCCAGGTATGGCTACCACTTGTATAGAACATAGAGAGCGAACCCTGCTCCTATGCGCTGGGTGTGTATATAACGATATAACAGGCACATTTTATTTTGGCTCCCACCAGCAGTCTTTGATCTACAAATTGGCACAAAAGCATACATGCTAGTTTCCGTATCGGGGTATAGATAGAAGAGACAAACATGGCCAATAGGACACACACATACACACACAGACAGGACATAACACATGCATATAAACACACCCATACAGACATACATACGTGCGCACACACACCACACAGGCACACACATTACATCATAGGCACACGAGTTACCACACTAGACAAAAAATATACAATTTTAAAGTTCAGCACACACCGAAATATTTGCCACCAAAACATTTTTTTTAATTTCAAAATGGGCTTACACCCAGTGCACAACCCGCATATAAAATTATAAGTCAAATATAAAGGAGTCATCGTCACACATATTTTCCATATAGACAAAAGGCAGACTTACAGAGGGGAAGAGAAAGACTGTTTTCAGATCCCGGTTTATTACTGCGGAGTCAATTATTATGGAAGTCCCTCACAAAGGAATTAAATGTTAGGCCATACTGGGATCCTTCTTCGACTATAATGATGAAATGTACAAACCAGTGTACCTTAAATTATCAGACACACAAAGATGTAAGTAGAACACACAAGAAAAATAGCGCACAGCCAGGGAGTAGGTGTAATAAAAATAAGTTCCATTTATTTCAGTGCATGATTGATCAAATCAACACCCAAGGGGGACAGATAGAACACACCACAGCCTGCTACGGTTTCGATCCCGGAGAGGTACTTTATCAGGAGTATTGGGATTGATCAAGCCAAAGTGGATGCTTAAATACTCCCCAACTAAATCTAGATATTCAAAACAATGCGAAAATATCACACGACCCTCAGGGCAGGCGTTGTGGAATCAACCTATTTCCCCTATGTTCACCAACAAATAGTGATGTCATATTATGCCTTCTCTGTTTTACTCCGGCCTCAGTAGGACAATTTTGGACTGAAACAGGAGGAGGCAGCAGTATCATCAATAAAGGGTTAAGCAAAACGAAAAGTCTAATTTGATAGGTTTGCACATTGAATGACTACCATGATTGTCGGTTCTGAGAAGGAGGTTTCTTTTCCCCCTGGCGTCTGCTTCATCTGTTATAGGAAACATGTAGGGTGTTCAGTGACATGCTAATGAGCTCTTGAAATGAATGGACTCAAGTTGGGTGTTCTGTGCAACCCGATGTAAGACGCGTAAACCCTGCTACTAAACTCACCAGCCACTTGCGGCATGCAAGAAGCTCCCTTTAAACTATAGTCCCTAGACATATAACATTGTTGATAACATTTAGCGCTTCACAAGTTTCAAACAAAAAAACATCTAAACGTGTTAGTATGCTAGTGGATGTGTTCGTTGAACAATACGGGAAAGAAGGAAAACAAGGGATAGAGAATTTTATGTTGAGTATTTGAGATATACTACAAATGCCTCCTGAAAATAAGGAATTAAAGAGCAACACAAGCATAACTGCAGAAATAATAAGCCTAGAAGGTAGTAGAAGAGTGTTTGATTGTTAGTCCCAGCGTATGAGATGTGGGGATTGGGTGGTGGATCATTGAACAGCAGTCATAACATACTGAGAAATAGGTGTCATGGAGGAAGAGTGGTGCTAAGAGGTTTCTGGAACAAATAGTGAGAAGCGAGAACCCCACTATATGATAGCAATGACGGGGAATAGGTGGTGATGTCTTTAGATCTCAAAAAAGGATTTTAAGGGTTTAGTGATAAAGTACAGACTGCCATAATCTGGCAAGGATTATGTACTGAACAGGGGAAAGGAAAAAAAAGGAAAAGAAAAACCGGCGGCGCCGTTGTGTGCTCAGCACGCGCAATCCAGTGAAACTTTCTTGTGTTTTGTCCACTGAAATCCGTCTCCCACCCCCCCCACCCACCCCCCACCACCCCCGTCATCAGACAAAAGTCTTCTGCAAATCAAAATACATTGAATCAATAAAATACAATTTCACGACACCAAAACACAAAGAAGTTTCCCTTAGAACACGTGTGCTCGGCAAAACACCTGTCTTTTTTGGTAGGAAATCTATATATACAGTTATTTATATACAGTATATATATAATCATATATATATATATATAGATATATATATATACACAGTTTTGGGAAAATGAAAGTACCCTCTTGAAATCTATGGTTATGGTTTTTTTAAATATCAGTACCCCATATACTAACAATCATCTGTTCCTTAGCAGGACTTAAAAATTAGGTAAATACAACCTCAGATAAATAATGACATATTACACCGTTTTGTCATGATTTATTAACCAAAAAAAAAGCCAAAATGGAAGAAAAGCCCATGTGTGGAAACTAAGTACACCTATGATTCAGTAGTTGTTTAGAACCACCTTTAGCAGCAATACTTGAAGTAATCGCTTTTCTGTCTGACTTTATCAGTCTATCAATAGTTGGGGAGGAATTTTCAATCGGGTTGAGGGTCTGACTTTAACTGGGGCATTGAACACCTGTTCTTTTCAGCAATTCAGTTGCTAGATGTGCGGTGTGCTTGGGATCATTGTCCGTTGAATGACCCAATTTCGGCCAAGCAGTTAGCTGTCGGGGACAGATGGACTCACCATTTGACTTAGTATACTTTGGTTCATACGAGGAATTCATGGTCGACTCAAAATGGCTGTGCAAGGTTCACAGGTACTGTGGCTGCAAAACAAGACCAATCATCACCCTCCACCACAGTGCTTGACAGTTGGTATGAGGTGCTTTGTGCTGATATGCTGTGTTTGGGTTTTTGACAACGTGGCACGTGCATTATGGCCAAAAATTCCACTTGGTCTAGTTGTCCAAAGGACATTGTTCCCAGAAGTCTTGTGTGGTTTTGTCAGGAGACAACTTCCAAACCCTAAGATGCTGCCACCATGTTCTTTTTAAGAGAGAAGAGGCTTTTTCTACTGGCAAATCCTCTCCAAAACAGACATACTCTGTTCAGTCTTTTTCTAATTGTACTGTCATGAACTTTAACATGTAAAGAGGCCTGGAGTCTGAGATGGTCACTCTTGGGTGTTTTTTTTGCAATTCATTGAGCACTGCACGGTCTTATTGGGGTAAATTTGCTGGGATGTCCCACTCCTGGGAAGATTGGAACTGTCTTTGAATGTTTTCACTTTGAATCATCTTTTCTCACTGTATAGAATGATGGACTTTTTAAATGGTGGAAATGGCCTTAACCCTTCCCAGATTGATGGGAGCTTTCTTAAAATTGTTTCTCTAAGATCATGGTGATGTCTTTCCTCCTTGGCATTGTGTAACACACACCTGAAGATCCGAACCAGCAAAATGATAAAACTTTCGGCCTTATATGAGGTGGTCACCCTTGTGCTGATGCTCAATGATCGGGCATTTATTAGCAGCACATGTCTGCTATTAGCACTTAATGCCTATGGAAGGCAGTAGGGTGTTTGTTTTGTTGTATTGGGTTTGTACTTAGTTTTTCACACACAACTTCCTCCTTTTGGCTTTATTTTTGTTAAAAACATCATGAAACGGTTGTGTTGGAATTGTAATATGTCATATATTGGTGTTCATTGAGGTGTGTATTTACCTATTGTTAAGACTTGCATAAGGAACGATGATTGTTCTTATGTCCTGCATGGTGTAAAACCATAGATTCAAAGATGGTTTCCTTTGTTAGTTTTACTGTCTTTTCAATATAACTGTATTGACAGGCATACACCCGCATTAATGTACGCAAGGTGACCGGAGCATGTATGTAAAGCGAAAATGTACTTACAGTGAATGCACTACCTTTTTCCCACTTAGCGACCACACTGCATGTTCCTTATTGCAATCGTCATATACGTCATAAATGATGTAAATAACACATGTGTAATAGGCTCTATAGTCACCCGCTGCGCACAGCCTGGGTACAGGTAGGGAGCTGGTTATTGCTGTTCAGGAAGTGCTGACAGGCGAGGTGAGCTCTTGCCGTTTGCCTTTGAGCAAGATGTACTGATCCGCGAGTGTACTTAACGTGAGGGTCCTTATAAACCGGGTATGCCTGTATATATTCGTGAAATGCTGTGTAACCTCACCCTTCTCTAATAGCGGTGTCTGAGATCAAGATGTATGGTAAGGAACCCCAACCCGCTTGTAGCGCGTGTGAGAATAACTGCATTTGGAAATTCATTCTGTATTTGGAAATATTCAAATGAAGCTGAAGATAACAAGGAACCCTCTGGGATGCTCCTACAGTAGGTACCCTGGCTGAAAAAAAATCTGCTCTACGGTGACGATTGGATGTTTGTAACTCTTCTGGTTCATTGAACCCTGCTTTTCAGTGTTTTCGTTTCCTCTTTTGAATTTTGTGGTGTGGTCGAACCCTTCTTTTATATGAGCTGTTGTTTGTAACCAGTTTCTTTTTGCCAGATACACATGCTAAATAACAGACAAGTGACAGGCAACAGACATACATAAACAGAAACCGTACAGACTTCCTCTCTTCCCCTCCACTCCCACCTTATCCACTTCAGTGCCATAGCAACAAAAAAATAAGTCAGGGCCCCCTCATGTCAGCTCTCTCTGCCCACCCTTGTCTGTCCCTTCCTTGTCTGCCCCTCCTCTCTGCCCCTCTCTCTCTCTCTGGGGTCTTCTCTTTGTACTTCATTTTCTATTGTGTCTCTTCGTTTCTGTCTCTGTCCTTTTCATGTATGTTGTTACACCGCAATGTAACTTTCCCCTCCTCTCACCTTTCAGTATGTCTATCAGGCTGATGCAGCTCCAGTCCCACTACTGCACTACTTGAGGCCCTAACCCATGGACATAGACCCAAACCCAACCGACAGAGACTCTATCTGCAGAGGAAGGAATTCCCCTATACCCCTCCTAGTGCATCTCAGGGCCACCGCACCCCAGACCAGGCAAAGTCATACCTAACGAGGAGGGGATTTCCACACTTGTGCTTTCACCCGCCCGCTATAGGGGAATTATGTGCGGGCAGGGGGCCGAGGCTGACAACGGGGGGAGTGGGCCACCACAGGCTTGAGCTAACACCCTGTTTCCAATTCCATTTTCTTGCTCTTCTGGCCCGCGGAGCAAAGCTCTGTTCTCTAAGGACCCTCGGGCCTACAGACATGGTCAGTGATTAGGCACTGACCCGTGCGTGTGGCGCGCTCTCGCTTACCAGTAGCACGCAGCCGCAATGAGCGCGGCTTTTTAGCAGGGTCGCCGCAACGCTTCCGCAAGGTGCGGAAGAGTAAAGCGTTAGGTTCTTATCCAAATTTTAGAATTTTGCGTCATGGGAGTGCAGGGCCGGTCAAGTGATCGCGGGTTCGCCCAACTGAGGCGAACCATGCTCCGTGCTCGTAAATGGACCGCCCCCCCGACACGTCCCCGGCCGGCGCGGCTAACCAAGGCCAGGGACAAGCACCAGCTTTCCCTCCAGCTTCAGAGCGCATTCCGCACGGCTGCTGCAACCCTGGACGCAGGACTTAGTATCAGAGGACGAGCTATTAGTAACGACAGCACTCACGGTACTAAATGGGGGAGGAGTAGGGAGATGCGGAGGTTACTGACGGTCATGTATGATTAAATAGAGACCAGAGCCACAAAGCTCTGCACTGTGCAGGCAGGACATGGATGAGGAGAGGTGGAGATGGTTTGGCCGACGGAAGTATAGCTGCATGCCATTGATCCAATATCAGATTTTCTATTTCACGCCATGAGCCAAAATGGGGAACAATTAGGTCCCCCATGAACGAGGTGAGGGTCTTTCTAGTCTTTCAAACACTAAAAGCTGTCCTCACATTTTAACTATGGTTTTTGGGTCTGGTAACTGTGACATTCGCAAAAACATGTATTATCTTTAACTATGCATGCAATGTCTTGTAGTATGCATAACCTGTTCATTTAATGTGTGTGACTACTGTGTATTTGTAACCATGTATCATCATAAGATTATAGACCAGGACATACTTGAAAAAGAGATAACTCGAATGTATTTGTAGGCGGACGCTCACAGAGGGATGAAGGGAGGAGACGATTATAGATGAAAATTAAATAAGGCCTTTTATTGCGCTGTCCTTACACATCAGGGAAACATCCAAACAAGGGGCGAAACTAAGCTTTCTATACTTGGGGAGATTTCTAAAAAGGAAATACTATGGGTTCACAACTTCCCTATAGATAAGCATGTCTCCAGCCCCAAAATAGAGCATGAAAGGAAAGATATAAAAGTCGTGGAAATCAAAAGTCTTTCGGTCCTGGTGGTTTGGATGGGAGGTATCCACACACACTTTTAGTTGTGCTACAAACTCTCACATTTCCACACCCACCCACACCATTTATATCCCTCTCACTCCACACACACCTTGTGTAGAGCACTGTTTATACTGTGTTTATACTGTGGGCTCTCCATTCATTTTTATTCACACTGACACACATACACACTCTTTCTTCACTTGCTTTCAGTTACCCTTTGACACCTCTAGCCATAAAACACATCCACACGGGGGAAGGACAAGCACAGATAACATTCCAAAAGACACTGTTTTCAAGTTATCCTTGCTTCATTCATTGTAACATCGCCGGAAGAAGAGATCAGTGTATCTCGAAAGCTCGCACAAATAAAAGCATTTCGTTAGCCACAGAACGGTATCATCTATTTATTTTTTGATTATATATATATATATATATATATATATATATATATATATATATATATATAAAGATAACAGCAGGCACTTCAAAGGCTCCAAAGAAATAGGTGCTTGTTCAACAAAAATAACAGGAAACCAGGTGTCCCACCAAGGAGACAAAAAACAGCACTCAAGGTATATTGCAAAAGTGTAT
>WSYH01000806.1:150569-162428 GCA_036426205.1 Ascaphus truei | reverse complement strand
AGCTGAGCGGAGCACCGGGGGGGAGCTGAGCGGAGCACCGGGGGGGAGGTGAGCGGAGCACCAGGGGGGAGACATGGTGAGAGGAGGAGGTGCGCACGGGTCACAATGACTTGGATTTCAGGCTGATGTTCGGGGAGGAAGAGGCGGAGCCTCCGGGACCGGCGGGTAAGAGACTGGGAGATGTGCTGCAAACACTGTGAGCCCCACAACACCCCCCCCCCTACCGTGTGTGTCTGTGTGTGTCTCTGTGTGTCCTTTGGCTCGTCACTCCGCCTCAGGCCAATGAGAGGTGTGCGGGGGCGGGCTGGCCAAGGGACCAATGAGATTTCCCCTAGGGACAGAGGCCATGCAGACAGGCATACAGTGCTTTCACAAATATAGTATAAGATATACACACACACACACACACACACACAAGTTGCACTAGACTTTTTTCTATGCAGTTTGTTGATACCATTATTAGTCCAGCAAATAAACATAAATTAATCTCTTTCTCTCCTCCTCGCTGCTGGGGATATAGCCCCTAATCCTGGACATTGCCATATACACACTTACTCTAACCCCCATATTCTTGTCCCCAATTCTTCCTGCTAAGGTCTCTAACCCTGCTTACACCTGTTCCTTGCCTTCTCACTCACCATCTCCTGCACTCTCTGGAATGTTTGCTCTCTGACTAGCAAGGATCTGGCTGAACATGATCTCTTCTGCTCCAACTGAAATCTGCCTCACAACACTGTTGTGGAGACTGAGGTCTCTTGTGGTGGTCTCACTTTCTCACATCACAATGGCCAGGGTGGTGGGATAGATCTCCTTCTCTCCCACTGACAATATCCCCTCCCCTCTATGCCACCATCGTTTTATTCTCTTCCTTCGAGGTTCATGCTGTCCAGCTTTCCTATCTGCTCTCTGCATATGGAAGTCATCTATCGACGTACCTACCTCTGCATCCCCTACCTTCCCCTTCCTCTCAGACTTTGAACCCTGGCTTTCCTTCTCTCTTTCCACGGACTCTCCCATTCATGATCCCGCAGTCTCCTGGCCATCTCGCCTTCTCTCGCTAACCTTTTCCTCTGTACTCCACCATTGGACGATTCAAGCAAACACAAGCATGGTCGATATTTAGACCTCGTCTTTATGGAAAACTGTTCCCTTTCTGATTTTTCCATCTCCACACCTTCCGCGCTCTGACCCTCCCCTCATATAATTCATTATCACTCATTCCACTCACGCTCCTCCTACCTGTTCCACTCGCTACTCTCAAGACTTTCGTTTTATTGACCTCTCTGCTCTGGCTTCTACCCTGAACTCTAACCTCTCTTCTCTCTCCGAGTCTGACAATCTTGTCAAATCTTACAACTCTATACTTTCCTCCTTAATAGATACATATGCCCCTTCTCCATTCTGTCATACCCGCTCCTCTAAACCGTGGTTTAACTCACAAACACGCATCCTCTGCACTTGCTCCTCTGAAGGACATATTCAAGACTCTTCACTGATCACCTCTCTCTCTACAGATCAGCTTGTCTACTGTTCTACCTCTCCTTAAACTCTTTTCCTTCACTGTCCCTTACCTGTGGAACTCCCTCCCACTCCGGTATACGCCAAGCACCTCCTCTCCTCACCTTTAAAGTCAAACCTAAAAAATACACCTTCTGACTGAAGTATCTCAATAGCCTGGGACTCGTTGTTACTACCCCACACCCACCAAGGCACCCATCAAACATCGTGGTCAGCGACTACCATCTACTGCCCTACTCCTTCACCTGCTGCCTCTGCAAGTCTCCTAACATAACTCCCTGTAATGTATGGTCTCCTGTAAAGCTCGGCGTACATTGGTTTCGCTATATAAATAAAAAAAATATACGTACATACGCAAGTAGCTGATTCAGTGGGCCCCAAGGAAAAAGGAAAAAACACTCATTGGTCACATGACACCAATAAATAAAATGTGTACGTTGTGGGCGATTGAATATTTCAAGAGGAAGAAAATCATCCCGGCGAAAGGGGTTACATATATTATTTTGGTTTTATGTGCTACATCGACACTGGCTTCATCCTGTACTTTCTCAGGGGGGAAAGAATATATGGCTTTAATTGAGGAAGAAGGTAGTGAAAGGGTTAAACCCCATTAGTTGCCAAAGGCTATATCTGGCCCCTTTGACAACAAAAGGGTTACAACCCCCCCCCCCCCAGCCCATTAGTCTTTAATCATTCCCCAGGAAAACGGTGTCAAAACCTAACTCACTCCCCCCAGGAGAATCCCTGCACCTCCCCCCTCCCTGCGTTACAGGCCCCGCTACTTAATGTCTCTTCCAATCACCAGGAGATCCCCCAGCAAAACAAATCGCTTCTCCTGTCTGGCAATTCTGACAAATTATAAACCTGGCACTTACAGCACCCCACGATGCCAACAGCGGCTTAAAGAGGAACAGTAATGAATTGTTAGGTAAGTGACGCCTTGCGATATATACCAGATACTCAGGGAGCAATCAGCTTATTGAGATTACTCTTAGGAATGTACAGCTGCTAAGCAGCACATTGCAGCAGCTCGCGGCAGTGTCACCATGGTCAGGAGTGCAGGTGATAGAAAAGGTACAGAGATGTCCAACCTAAAATTCATCCCTCTTAGGATGAAATTTAACTAAGGGCAGTGGCATGCTACATAGGTCACATTGGTTACATAGGTCACATTGGTTACATAGGTCACATACTGTAGGGCTGGTTTACTTTTGCTTTTCAAGATTTTCCCATTTATTTTCTATCTGTTCTCTGTTTGCAAAGTAATTCTGAAGCCGTCATTAATCAAACAAACCACTTGTAGCGGATATGCTTGAATCCAGTGTTCCCCCGAGAAAAGAACAACCTTCATTTTTCACAAGACACAAAGAAGTACAACGGTTACTTTGAGGGTGATTGAATTTATAAAGCAAGTCAAAGTGCACCGATAGGTTAAATAAATTAAAAAAAAATAATGTAAAAAAAAATCCTTGCTACGGGGAAAATGCCATTTTAAAAGCAGTCCTATTGTATGGTTTCCAAAACGAACTTTTTGGATGTTTTTTTTTTTTTTTTAAATGTTATTTTCATTTTTTTTTTAATGTTTTATACTACAGCTCACAAGCCTGAGCTCCGTGGCCGAAGGGGGAAGGTTACCCCGTGATTGGAAAGCGGCAGCGGGGATAGATTTCCATGAGCCAGCAATACCCAGGATACAATTCAGGGGGGCGGCTCTAAAACCGGGATCTTCTATACTTCCGGTGACAGAAGACATCGTTTTGGTGATCTGAACAAACTTTGATGCTTTCTGCCGTTATTATTCACCTGTTTTTTTTTAAGCTTTTCAACAGAACTGGTCAAACCAGAACATTTGACAGCTTTAGCAACCGCATTCCACCGCGGGGCCTATGTCCGTTTATAGTGACTCATCTCACACCATACTCCACTGATTTAACCCCTTGGGACGTGGTTACACTGTCATGGGGTGTGGCACTTTTGGGGCGTCAGAAAGTTCCAGTTACATTTTTCTAAGGGAGACGGCGTTCCGCGCTAACGCGATCTACCATGATGTGGGATGGAAGGAGGACAACTGCTCCTCTTCTGTTGCGTCATTAGCGACAAAGCGATCGCGAGGGTGTGGGTTAATGCAGGGAGGTGCTCAACTCCAGTATAGGTGGCTCTCGGACTGAGCCTCTGATTGAGCCACCTGTGCTGAAGCAGGGATATCCCGAACACCTGACCTGTTGGGGAAAGCTTGAGCACCCCTGGGTTAATGGATAGAGAAGGAACATGCCAAGACCCGAAGAAATGTTTTCGTTAAGGAAGATCACATTCGTTTAAAAGGTGCAAGGCTTCCCCCAAACCAGCTTTGTGCTAAACACATCATATCACACAGCGGCCAATAACAGGTGTTACCAGAAATGATTTCCCCTCCCAGAATCCTCTGCTGCTGGTTTTACGCCACTTTTCCTTTTCATTAACTTACACCGGGAGCTTTGATACATTTGGAAAGATCCGAGAAAGTTTTGAAAGCATTTGCAGAAATGTGGAGGGATGGGGGTTTTTTTTTGGCATGCTTAATATCGGTGCCCTGCTGTCTCTTTACTTTTTATTCTTTCAAATGATAAGCAAACCGTTCTCTCGTCCCCCCGCCCCCCAGAGTAGAGGATATTGCACTTTTAAATATTTACAATATTTGATCTAAGAGGAAATGGCACCTTAAACATAAAACTATTTAATCTATGTACACATATTAATTAAAGGTCGGGGAGCATGCAGCTTCAAGGGAGCCCAATTATCCTGTAAACCAAAGTACTGTAACGGGATGCTTCTGTGAGCGGGATGGGACCGCTGGTGTTGTTCACACGCCTTTGCGGGGATCATACTCACAGACTCATGGAACTCCGGCGCAGGGACCCCGACTTCCTTTTCAAGGTGGTGCAAATGAGCAGGTCGGTAAACAGGAAGAGGGAGCGATCCTTCTTACCCCCTACAGCCTTCTGAGCGAGAGCGAGGCAGAGAGAGAGAGAGAAGTCATCCTCAGGCCAGAGAGGAACACACATCCATTACAAGATACAAGATTGTCACACTACCCCCGCCACCCACATACCTAAAGTACCACACTACCCCCCCCCCCACCCACATACCTAAAGTACCACACTACTTTATTTGTAAATGTACAATTTCACCTTATTTTTTTAATGAAAAGGGGATTTATTTCAGAAAACGTCTCCCTCTACTTGTTTTAACAGAATGAATCTTGCTTTAATCTGGTTAAAATACAGTTGAAGGAGTTTAAGCCCAAAATTTAAAACATGTAATTCTATTATTAGAACAGGCGCAGGACCACAACTTTTTTAAATCCCCTTTGACCACTGGACATGTATAGATACATACATATATACAGATATACATAAATACATACATCTACATACACTGGCGACACACTTTATTCGAGCTCGGCTAGTCCCACGAATTCGGGTATACCCGGGTATATTGAGGTTTGTGACTGTTTTCTGCCCGAGTGCATTGGGTTATTTTCCAGGCAGGGATTGAAGCATTTTATTCCCGCTGGCTGCAATACTGCACAGTATATATATATATACTGCATTACAATTCATGAATTTATGCCATCTGGTAGACACGCGAAGCATTGCAGCCTATTAAATCCTAATCATTATCATTTAACAGATCAGCCGCCCGTCAGCCAGGCATGAACCCAGGCTGGGAAGGCAAACGCAACGGGGCTTGTCAGAGGTGAGGAGCGGCGCATTCCAGGTATCTGCCAGGTACATACTGGGTATTTGCTCGAATAAAGTGTGTCGGTGCAGTATACACACATACACACAGATATACATATATACATACGCACAGATATACATACATATATAAACATGGTCATTGTCCAATTTAAGAATAACAATAAGCTTTCCTCCCCCCCCCTTAGGCTCTGTACAGTATAGTACAAAATGTATTTTTATTAGAATGGTATATGTGCATTTTCCTGAAAAAGAGAAAAACTGCCTTCCAACGAGTGAGATCACAAAAGATGTGAAAACAACGGTTCCCAAACGTTTTACACTAGCCCCGCAGAAAAAATAAAAAAAAATTATTATTCCTTTAGATCCCATTCTCCCAATGTTTGGAAAGAATAAAGTTTTTTTGTTTTTTTACGTAGTGAAACTTACTAATTGGGTAATTTGATGCAGTAAAAATCTATTTCTCTTCGTCACTATCTCTATTTCTGTCACTACGCCCTTCTTTGGCTTTGCCACATTGTGTAACTCCCTTCTGTCACCCTAAGGGGGGCTTTCACCAACAGCCGTGCCCCATCGGAGTGCCTGTGCTGGGTTACACTCATCTAGGATGCACCGTGCCGAGAAAAAAAAAAAAAAAGAGTGCAGCGATAGAAATATGCTCCATGGCAGGGACCGGCACAGGCTCCGAGAGGTAGAACATTAAAGGATGTAGTTAAGAGGCTGACACACATTCCAATTCACTTATATCCCCAATAAAGTTCCTGGTGAGGAATAAAACGTGTGAGCATTTTCCCTTATGTAGAACAGGTTTCTGTCAAATATTGGCGACACGGAATTTGAGTGTGTGTACATTCTGCCTAGGAGACCCACTCCAAGTGAGTGAGACTGGACACGGCTGAGTTTGGGCGATGGATAGGCCACCTCTGGGCTGGGGGATTGCAGAGTTGGGGGGGTCTAAGGAAAAAAAACAAACAAAACAGAAGCGATCTTACCACTTCTGCCACCATCTCCTGGCGCACAAACCTCCGGAAAGGAGCCTGGAGCTGCAGACAGAGAGAGAGAGAGACGTGAGGATTTATCAGGCAGGGAAGAGACTGCCAGTGTCAGAGTTAGGGGGTAGCAGGCTCGGGTACAAGTATATCTTTGGGCGCAACGGCAGGAAAAATGTTAAACATGTTTCTGCCCAGTGTGAGTTACGAGGCCAATGCTACTTGCCACATCTAATAAAGTATCAGTGTGGTGCGCTTAATGGCAGAAACACGTACATCCTCCATGCCTTCGATGTGGGCCTCTATCTCCTGCAGGATCCTGGTGTCCCTCTCGGCCTCCTCTGCGCTGCGCATGCCCTTGTTTATCCTCTCCGCCAGCTGCTTGATATTTCTCTGGGCGTCCAGCAGGCATGGGTGGTCTGGGTGATCCTCGGGCGTATGCTTCAGCAGATCCTACAAGAGTGATATAAAAAGGGGGGAAATGGAAGAGAGGGATCCCATGAATAGATGCAGTCCATTCCCTTTTGAAAGCCCCGGTGGCATCTGAGCACTTTCGTCTTATCCCAGCCACATACTTCATGACCAAACCCCCCCCCAGCAGCGTAGAGAAAACACAGATGTGCGGGGTGGTTTCAATCTGGCCACCATTGTGAGCTTTTGATTAGAAATGAACCTGCACCACTACAAGTTTGGAAGTGAAATGCGTCGTCTATTCCTTGGCATCTGTTGCATTATACACCAGACGAAGCGCGGCACAACCGTTTTTTGTTGTTGTTTTTTCATTTTCTGCACCACGTGGTAAACTAAAGATACAGCAAAGAGCTGGTTAAGTGGAGCTCAACCTCAAGCGCAGTTGTCTGTCTTTGTACTTTAAGGTAAGATAGAAGGGCGGATTCAGGACGCGCGACACAGACCTGCGTGGCGGCAACGAAGAAGGGTGCATTCTACCACCAAAAGCTAAGCACGCCCTGCGAGTGTGCAGATCGAAACGCTTTATAGCTCACCAGAATAACACGCACGTGTGGTGGGGAGGGGGGGAAGATTTGGCCACTTGACAAATTTGGATGCTTTTCAAGGTGACTTCAGCAAAATGTGATGTCTTGTTGAAAAGTCACGAAACAGTACGCAGCCAGCTTCCGCGACCTCGCAAATCTCTTCGTGCACTTCTGCGGGCGTTTGCAGGAGCAGATGGACAACTTTGCACTTTTAATCAAGCGCAAATCCTTAACCACTTCACCTCACTTCCTCCAACACGGTCCCGCAACATTAATAGCTTGATGAAGTGTCCTACTCTGCCAAATGTGACCGGTGCTGGGACGCACGCTGGAAGATTACTGGCCTCTATATATGGAAAATATATATATATATACAGTATAATATGGAATGTAAAAAAAAAATGTGGGATTAAACAATAGCGGATTAGTTCAAATTAAATGAAAAAATAAGAATAAGGATGCCGGCTCTATACTCTCTGCTCGCTTGTAAACTGTAAGCTGTTCCTTGGAAATAAACACAAACGAGGTTTCATGTATAAGGAGCTTATTCTTCAAAGCCTTTGGCGAGAAAAAAAATTACCCAACGAGTTTCAAAGAGAAAACGTGCTGAAAAGCAATAGATTTATCTAGAACCAGAAAGCTACATAGTAGAATATATTTTAGACTTTATAAAGTGTAAGTAGCGACCCTTCAAACAACTCTGTTTTTCCATTTTATTCTTACATAATGGCAAAGAGAGACAGCCGCTTCCACGAGCAGAAACCACAGGTTTAGCAGTATGCAACAGCCTAAAGCAGTGTTTTTCAACCAGGGTTCCTAGGAACCCTTGGGTTACCCTGGGCATCATTAAAGGGTTCCCTGTAATTTTCAGGTCATTTTAGAATTGTACCAAATACAGAAGAGGTTACAAAGCATCTGATCACAGATGTGCTTATTAGAGAGGTTTGTGAGTTCCTCAGAATTTCACAGCGTTTCTCGGGGGGGGGGGGGGGGGGGGGGTGGGTTCACCTGTGGGGGGGGGGGGGTGGGTTTCACCTGTGGCCCCCAACTGTCCCCCCCCCCTCCCAGCAGTTTGCTCTTCCTCTCTCCCAGTGCAGAGGAAGTGGAGATGTTGCTGGGGTGGGTTGTAGCCTCTTCCCACCCCGGAGTTGCCTAATGACCATGCTAATCACTAGTTCCCAGTGTAAGGAGAGCAGTGGGACAGTATCCAGTAGTGAGCGGCATTAAGAAACTGGCTGGAGGGGCAGGAGAAGCTCCTACCCACGGCTGCAAAGTCCCTTCTGTCTGTGCACTATATATATATTTATGTGGGGAACGTGCGCTTGAGGTACATTGTGTTGCATGCCACTGGGATATACTGTAGGCATTTGTGGGAATTAAAGCTGTATGTGCAAATCTGTGTACATCAGTATAGCAATGAGAGAGAACAGTTACATGTCCTCAAACCTGCTTCACCCTATGGTCACACCGCATACAGTGCTACCACTGCAGCCAGGGATTCTGGGTAGTGACATGCAAGAGAGTGCTCCCACTGCAGCCAGGGATTCTGGGTAGTGAAATGGAAGAGAGTGCTCCCCACTGCAGCCGGGATTCTGGTAGTGACATGCAAGAGAGTGCTACCCACTGCAAGCCGGGATTCTGGGTAGTGACATGCAAGAGAGTGCTCCCACTGCAGCCAGGGATTCTGGGTAGTGACATGCAAGAGAGTGCTCCCACTGCAGCCAGGGATTCTGGGTAGTGACATGCAAGAGAGTGCTCCCACTGGAGCCAGGGATTCTGGGTAGTGACATGCAAGAGAGTGCTCCCAGTGGGTCACTTTTGGCTTCTTATCCACTTGGTATATTGGCGTGTCTGTGTTTAGACTGTATCAGTGGGTCTGTAAATATATCCTTGTGTGTTAGGGAGAGGGGTGACAACGCATCAGATATTGGCACTAGGGGTCAGCAGCTACAAATGGCAGGGGCTCCAGAAATGTGTTACTAAGTGTCCCAGTGTGTGTATATATCAGTGTGTGTATAACATATCAGTGTGTGTATAACATATCAGTGTGTGTATATATATCAATCTATTGCTACAGTTTGCAGCTCAAACTGCTGGGAGTATTGGCAACAAATTATCACAAACAGGAAAGTGTTACAAAGGTCTTGCACTGCTGGGGAGGTGGGCTAAACCTGCTATAGAAATCACAGCATGCTCCGTATATTAAAACACATTAAAAATGGCATTAACAGTTGTATTTAAAAAAAAGTATTACTGTATCTAACACAACAGATTTATTTAAAAACAAAAGAAAAAAACATGTATGATATTGCATGTATTGCTTCCTTAATTTGTATGAATGCGCTGTGTGTGCAACAGCGTGTCTGTATATGTATCTATGTGTAGCACTGCAGTGAGGTTCAGGGTGACAGCCGACCCGAAAAAAACGTTGGTGGCCATATTTGCTTTTTTATGCCAGTAACTGGCACACAAAAAATGCCATGTGGGAAAGCAGGGCCAGGATGTCCTCAGAGGCGCGGAGACTGAGGACTTGTGCTCGTTCAAGAGTTTCCTCTACGCTTCACGCAGTCTTTGTCAGAGAGGCAGGTACTTGGCTCGTGCAAGAATCCTGCTCATCACACAGCGGCGGCTCACAGAAGAGCAGCGCGCAGGCAAAACCAAGCTGCGGCCATATTTAAACTCACCACGTTTACAAACTCACAAAGAAAGGATTCAAAATTATTTGAGGCGCCCCGCGTTTTAACCACCACCAACCAGGATTCACCTGTTAACCCTTTTGCTGCCAGAGAAGCCAGAAATGCACTGCGGCCTCACAGGAAGTGACTGGGTTAAATGTCATTACCATTGGTTACCTTTGGCCCAAAGAGGGACTGCACCTCTAATACAGCGGTGTGTGCACCGAGTAGACAGACGGGTGTCTTTTAGTCGTGAGCATATTCGTTAGCATGGACAAATATGTATTCAATAGAGTGTTTTCTAGACAAACATATAAAAGCAATCAGAGAACGGTGAGGATGCGGAGATGGAGAGAGCACACATTTCCCTGCAGCAGATTCACAGAACTCACATCTCTGATTCTATCTGTAACCAGCAAGAAATGGAACAAAACACAATAGCACGTACTAACATTGCTAGTCAAACGTACATCATCTTACAGTCTCACTGGGTACATTTGCGGTGGGGGATATTCAGTTTCTGAGAATAAAAAGTCTTGAGATGCTAGGCAGAATTTATACAGGTAAAATCTACTAGCACAGAGCCATGGTATGCTGCTACCTCCAGGCAAAAAAATAAATATATATACACCAACACACACACACACACACACACACACACACACACACACACACACACACACACCACACACACCACACAAACACACACACACACACACACCACACACACCCCCACACACCAACACGGATATAGGATATCTATAGTATATGTATATATATAGATATATATATATATATATAATTATATATATATATATATAATATAGTATGATACCAAATCAAAGGATCAATAGATGATACCATTCTGTGGCTAACAAAATGCTTTTATTTGTGCGAGCTTTCGAGATACACTGATCTCTTCTTCCGGCGGTGTTACATTGGGTAAAGCAAGAAAGAGTTTTACTTAAAAACAGTGCATTTTGGAATGAATCTGACTGAAGCCTATCCCTCCCCCCTGTTCAGTATGCGATTTATGACTTAAGGTGTTAAATGGTCCCTGAATGTTAGTGATGTGAGAGTATGTGTGTGTGTGTGTGTGTAACTATAAATTTATAAAGCGCCCAGTGTATACAGCGCTTTACAAAAAGGTGTGTGTGTGGAAGTGTATACCAATGGTGTTGGTAGGTGTAGAATGTAAAAGGGTGTTGCATTACTATTAATGTGTGTAGATTATATGTTGTCCCTATTGGTATATAGGGATAGAATTACATTGTAAAAAAGTATGTGTAAGAGACAGCTGTTTGTGTGTTCATATAGCGCAGTATGTATAGACATGGACTTTAGCACTCATGGGAAGAGAGTTCTCTTGTGTCAGGGTAGTGACTCATGAAGCTGTGGTCCCGGTTTAGGCCACCGCTAAGTGTCCCGAACAGTTGCATACATTTGTATTCATGCAACTGTCTCTCTTTCTGTGTTCTAAGATTACCTTTGAGTATGGCCACCTTCAGATCGTTCATCTTATGGCCAGAGTCAGAGAAATGTTCGCAGACAGGACTGTCTCTTGTTCCGCGTGTGATGCTGTGGCGATGCAGATTCATTCTCCTGTTTAGCCCCTGTCCCGTCTCACCTATGTAGTAGCAGCCCTCTGGGCATTTCATGCACATGATGAGGTACACAACATTGCTGGAGGAACAGGTGAACCTTCCGCTGATTTTGTACTCCAGATTCCTGTGTGGTATTTGTATTGTGCCTGCTGTGTGGAGCATTGCGCAGGTCTTGTGTCCTGACATGGTCACTATATATATGTGTTTTATGACTTGCGTTGTTAAATGGTCCCTGAATGCTTGTGATGTAAGGATGTGTGTACGTACGTGTGTAAATCTTAATTAATAAAGTGCCCACAGTGTATACAGGTGTATGTGGAGGGGGATTGTATAACAATGGT